>JAOTNS010000085.1:0-105463 GCA_028476615.1 Culter alburnus | reverse complement strand
ATTTTTTTTTTTGTTCTTTAGTGGGGTTGAATTTACCGGAGATCGCGTCTCAGAACCAGGCCACCGGGATAGGCCAAATAACTTCGCTGGGCACGGATACCACACGGTCGGGTGCACGTGTTGCGTCTATCTTCAGCACGGCCCTCACCGGATATTTCTGCGCCGTAGCTAAATCCCTGCCGTCTACTTTCCTTCTTTGTATTCACGGTTCCCAGACGTCGACGAATTGCACACGGGATACACCTGCGTTTTGCCGTAAGGGTAGCACATGGTCCAGACGCAGAGAGAAAACTGGACCAGAAGCTGGGAAGCTACGGTTTCGGGGGATGGCCACAATGCGGCAAGGCTACCGAGTGTGGCGACGAAGAAAAAAGAAAGGATTCTAATTCGCGGGATGTGGATCTCAACGAGTCAGACTTGACTGGAACAAGAAGTGGCCATTTCTTTTTCTGAGAATTAAGTTAACATGAAAACTGGACAAGAACAACATCAGTCGATGTTACTGTCGATAGAACTGCTAGAGAAGCGGCAGAATCAGAAAACCACCCAGATTTGGATATGATGAGTTTGCTGATCTGGTTGACAGTTGATCATTATGCCGGTGTTTGTGTGTTGAAGAACCAAGCACAATGAAAGAAGCAAGATGAGTCCTCCTAACGCAAAGGAATGGCAGGATGCGGCTGATTTGGAATATAATCGCTGTTGGAAAATGAGAGTAGGATTTAGTTTGAGCTAACAAAGGATCAGAAGGCTTATAGGATCTAGAGGTGTTTAAAGTCAAGCATCAAAGTGATGGACGAGTGAAGATATAAGTGTAAACTCGTTGCTAAGGATACTCACAGAAGTATGGTGCAGTCTATGGTAGGTAAGCTTACTGTATCTGCTATGGCAACACGTCCCTGACATAGCACAGCAGTGATTCCCAGCCGCACAACTGGTGGGGCCAGATGGGTGTCACCTGGGCAGCCTAACTGGGGCCCAGCCAGTTTTGGTCCATGGTTTCCATGAAGGCCCCACATGGGTTAGCCCAGATGAACTGAACACAGAACATGCTGGGAGTTAATGAGATAATTAGGTGATAACGAGCAGAATCAACAAAAAGACAGAGAAACAAAACTACAACTTCAGCCACAACCTTCGATGAAATCAACTGAAGATAAAAGACAAACATTAAATCATTCAAGATCTGATTAAACAACTACACAAACAGCATTACCAGCTTCACTTATTACTAACCAGACTGACTTTATTCTGACTTCATCTACAAAGATGAGAATTACCAGAGGTTTAGAGTTGATGATTTGTTGAAAATAATAGTTTTGTTTTGATGTCACCGTGATCGAGGTCCGCGCTTACTTCAGTTAGCCAGTTTGACTCTTACCTAACTTTTAATTTATTCTTTGGCTGATTGTTATGGCAGAAAGCAAAAGACAATGTGACATGCAAATGAAGATAATCATCATTTAGTGGCTAATTCGCTGATGTAGTGACTGAGCTTTTTATGAGCAAAATATGATTAACTTTGTGCTGGATCTTTTCTTGAAATACATAAATATTTAATTTTGAAAGTTTGAAAAATACATTGTTTCACTAAAACCCCTTGCAAGCTTCACTTACACAGACATCAAGAATCAGCATATGATTCTCAACAACGGTGACATGCTTCATGCTGCAATGCATTCTGGGGCCATGGATGAGTTTTGTATAAGGCACCCAGAATGCATTGTGGCATGTCACCATTGTTGAGAATCATACGCTGATTCTTGATGTCTGTGTGTGAACAAGTTTGCAGGTGTTTTAAAATATTTTAATGTCCATTGTTTTTTTCAGATATATTCTTCTCTCTGATTTTGTAACTTTTTTTTTTTTGTTCTGAGATGATCCAGCACAAAATGAAACGTTTTAATCTATGAACAAAGCCAACATGATGACTATTAGAGTCATATCAGTGAATAGCTGACAACAGCTGAACAAAACTTGCTTTTTTTTGCCATAACAAACAGCAAGTGCAGCCTAAGAAACATTATTGCTAGAACAATTAAGAGTCAAACTGCCTAACTGAAGTAAGCGCTGCCCTCGATCACGGTGACATCAAAACAAACTTATTTTCAACAAATCATCAACATCTAAACCTCTGGTAATTCTCAATAAGAGCTTTTGTAGATGAATGTCAGAGATAAAGTCAGTCTGGTTAGTAATAAGTGAAGCTGGTAATGCTGTTTGTGTAGTTGTTTAATCAGATCTTGAATGATTTAATGTCTTTTATCTTCAGTTGATTTCATTGAAGGTTGTGGTTGAAGTAAGTCATAGTTTTTTCTCTGTCCCTCAGCGATTCTGCTCATTATCACCTAATTATCTCATTAACTCCAGCATGTTTCTGTGTTACATTTACAGCCTGTAGTGTGCACACTGAGCAGTTCATTCATCGGGCTAACCCATGTGGGGCCTTCATGGAAACCGTGGACAAAACTGGCTGGGCCCCAGTTAGGCAGCCCAGGTGACACCCATCTGGGCCCCACCATGCTGTGTTGGCTGGGGTGTTGTATCAAAGTTCAACGCAAATCCAAGTACTGCACATCTGACAGCTGTGAAGAGGATACTACGGTACTTGAAGGGTACGACAGAACTCGCTCTCAAGTATGAGCAGTCAGAATCTGGAACCTTGATCGGATTCTCAGATGCTGATTGGGCTGGAGATCAGGACGATCGTCACTCAACAACTGGCAATGTGTGTTTCTACTGAGTGGAGGAGCCGTAAGCTGGCTTAGCAAGAAACAATCAACATTGCTCTTTCGACAGCGGAAGCTGAGTATGTTGCACTTAGTCAAGCATCTCAAGAATGTGTCTGGCTTAGACGACTAATGAGTGATCTTGGAATGGATGCTACGCCAGTGGTGATCCTGGAGGACAACCAAGGAGCCATTGCAATTGCAAAGAATCCAGTTGATCATTCAAGAACTAAGCACATAGACATTCGCTATCATTACATTCGTGAGTGTGTGCAGAATGGACAAATACAAGTGCAATACTGTCCTACACTAACATGAAGGCAGACATCTTGACCAAGCCATTAAAAAGGTTTTGAGTATCTTAGAAGTGAGATAGGACTTTGTTTCATTTAATTCTATTTAGTCTAACACTAAAGAGGCTAGACTGTTTAGTGTTAACATGGCAAAAAGGGACAAAGAAGAAAAGATATTACTAGTTTGTGCTAGTATAGTTTATTGTATCTTGACACTATTTTTTTTTTTTTTTTTTTTTTTTTTTGTCAAAGGTAATATGTTCTTTACTATAACATGACTCAATGCTATTGTAAATTAAGTGGGAGTGTTGTAATATAGTAATTTACCAATAGGTGTCACTGTTGTACTAAGCCATCTAGTGTATCACTGCTGTTCTGTTACTTCCTGCTGTCAGTACGGTGAATAAAAAAAAAAGCACATGAAACTTCAACATGTTGATGGCGCACGAGTGCAGGTGAGATCTGAACAGCGCACGTTGCTATCTGTATTTAAGCTAAACTCATTTAAGTCTTGCTAATTTAAACATTCAAAAGCAAGACGCGAAAGAGGACTCTCAGACATCGAGCAAATACAGAATTCTTTCAAGTCATGCGAAGGCAAATTCACACAAAAATTATGTCAACATGCCCGTCTTGGCAAGTATCCTAACAAACATAGTCGGCTATGTCTTGAGTGAACAGTCGAGAAAAGAGCATGTGTAACAGTATTCCCTCAGTTTCACAGACAAGGCTAGTCCTAGACTAAAATGTTTGAGCTGTTTCAACTGAAAGCAACTTGCACTGACAGATCTTAAAATATGTCAGTGCCATTGTTTTGTCTCAAGATGCACACCAGTAATGTTTTTTTTTTCTAGTGAACGTTTATAAAAGCAACTTAAATGTCCTAATTGAACTAAGGCTTAATCCTGGCTTAGGCTAAGTCCTGTCTGTGAAACCGGGCCTAAATGTACTGGATCGTGCATTATGTCTTAAAGGGAAAGAAGCCTATTCCTGCTGCCTGTGTTTTTAATGTTAATTAAACAACAAATGACAAAGAAATCACTCACTGCTCTTGACTGAATAGCTTTTAACTAAATAATGAATAATCTTTATTTAATTTATACAGTGAAGATAACATGCAGTTATTTTATATTTGATTATTTTATTCATTTTCTGTACCTGAAAACTACTGTTAGATACCTGAAAAGCACTGTTTATTTTATGTGAATCTTTGCTCTATTGTATTGATTTGTGCTGTTGCTTGTAATTTGATTATTTGTTCTTATTTTCATTATTTTTTATTTGACAGTATAGTCCTAGTCCTCAGTATAGTCCTGACTTGTAAGAAGCAAATTCACTCCGTATTGCCGTCAACTCTGTTTTTAGAATGTCCTCAAAGCATGCTACTGTGTTAGCCATTTTGTCAACTGTATCACTCGTGGTTGGTCAGTGTCTTTTATCTCTTCTTAATTGTAGAAGACGATGGCGACAAATCCTGCTGTTTTCTATTGTGTGCATCTGGTGCACACAATGCAGTGCAAATATTGAATAAAACTTAAAATAAAACAAAAAAGGGGCCAAATGTACAGAACTCTACTCATGTGCGTCAAGTCACGTGACTCACTTGCAGTTTTATTTGCAATTTTTCTGTTACCACATGGGTTAAGATATTTTTAAATTTGATCAAAATATCAATGAAATTCAAAAGTGAAGGACAACAAGTACTGAAGAAAGCATTTGTACACATAAGAGTACTTAGATTTTACTGTAGATGTGAAATGGGGCACTCTATTCATTTACAAAGGTCTGTAGATGGTGATGTGTTACTAGTCTGTCACTTTACTGTATTGACAAGTGTGTTGGACTATTTTCAGATATCAGGAAAGGTCTGTGTATGATAGTATATGTATAAGCTAAAAATAAAAGGACAAAGACATATAAAAAAAAAAAATGCATTTTTTTATTAATTTTTAGTATTTGTTTATTTTATTTTTTAGGACAGTATAGAAAGTGAGCAGGAATCAAAGTGGAAGAGTAACTTGGGTCCCCCTTCACCGTGAATTTTTATTTATCTTTCAGAAATTGTTTGTGAACCTTATTGTGAAGTGTAAAACAAACAAACAAACAAAAAAAAACTTTTACTGAGTGTTACTGTAAATGAAAGCAGCACACAATTCTGTCACTTGCAGAGTATTTATTAACATTAGATTGCATTACATTACAGACATCACAACATTGTTAATTGTTAATTGTTAATGTATTCAGTTAAACTGACAAAAAAAAATATATATATAAATTCTACATTAGTACAACTCACATTCTGAAATTGTAAAATGTAATTCATTTCTTATTCTTCCTTGATATGTTTCTGGATCCAGGAGAGAATGTCCTCATCAATATGAATGGTAAGAGTTCCATCTGGATTGATGGGAACAGTGACAGGGAGAGGAATAGCCATCCTTGAGAGAGTCATCTAGAGCAGCAGAAACAAAAATAATTATTTGTATTTCCTTATATTTCTGTGAGTGTCATAATTTAAAGGAAAATTATTTCACCTCTGGAATCCTAGCCATGACATTCAAGGATCTCTGAGTTGGCAAGGCTGCAGTCAGTTCAATCTCTTTCTCACTGTTTGTTGCTCTTTCAAGTCTAAAGCCTGCCTGGAGAGCCGCCATAGGGATGTGCTTAGACAGCCTAGTTGTGAAGGGATGCACAAAGAAGAGCAAATCAAACAAGTGCTATTTTCTACACTATTCATTTGTAATTCAGTGTTGCTGAACATTACTTTTTGGCATAGGTGGTGACAATTAGTGGCAGCCTCTCCCATTCCAGCTCTAGACGTGCAGCAGGGAATTCGCCCAGAACACCAGCTTCAGCTTTAGCAGTGACTGCATACTGTTGGCATTCTGGACCCCAAGCAAGCCTGGCCTGAAATTTTTTTTTTTTTTTTTTTTAATGGATGGCATTGATGTCAATTATTAACTTGAGAATTAATCCAATAATTGTTTTAAAACTTGTCTCTTTTTGTTTTAAATCACATAAGTTTGGTCTTACAGTGACTTTGTGTTTGCTCAGCAGGGCACCATCAGCACAGATCTTCAGGTTGTCATTTTCAGCGATGGAGGAAATGACGAGCTGCACTCTTGCGGTTGGCTTGTCAAAGTAAGCTGCAAGTTGGTAGCCCAGCAGCTTGTGGTCAACTCTCACAGCACGGGCAATGACAGCAAAAACAGGTGGAATACCATTTCCAAGGAACTTAGCCTGAAAACATAAACCATAATAGATTCAAGTTGATTTTAGTTTAAAATGTCACATTTGGTTGTTTTATGTTATGAACAAACAAATGACACAATTGATTCACCTGTTTCCGGAGAGCCTCAAAGCTAGATGCAGCGCTTCCACTGCTTTTTGCCTTTGAGGCGCCATGGGGTGCCATGTACTGCAAGCAAAATGATATCATATACATGATGAATATTTGATGATCTAAAAGAAACAATATTTTTAACAAAAATATTTTTAGTATAGTTACCCGATCTTTGTGGAACTTCCTGAAAGGCTCCATGATGGTGGCAGTCTAAAAATTAATATAAAATGAATATTTATGACACAAATATTGGCTTCCAATCCAACATGCTACATTCCATATCCTCACCTCAGTTACACGAGAGCTGGACATGGAGGAGCTTGAACTGCTGATGATGCGGCTGCTGCTGCTGCTTTCAGAAGAGACGGGCACATTTTTATCTTCAGTCTCCAGGATTTCCCTCAGTTTCAACAAGAAGGCCTTTCCTTCTGGAGTCTCCTCATCAATGAGGTTGATTTGCTTAAGGAGCCTCTCAGCAGCTCTCGGACCAACTTGGACTTCAAGCTCCAATCTTTCAACTGCAGGACCTTCAGCTAAAGCCAAAATGACAAACACTTAGCATATAATCTAAAAATACTTTAGTTTAATTAATTTAATCTTCTCTCTAAGAATACCTCTTGACACTGCAGCACGAGCTGAGTGCTGTCCAATTATGTAGAAGAGAGGAGCATTTTTGATAAAAGCAGCATTGTGAGAGTGCACTTCAAGCACCCCTTGATTTCAATGTATGGGACAGCAAGACAGAGAGTCTTGTGAAATGGAGCAGTAGCTCTCACAGGAGTCTCATCTGGTATCTCAGAGGACTGGAAAGAAAATTAAGTATTATATCAAGACTTGTCATTTTAAAACTTGAAGCAAATTAATGCTTAGCATACTAACACATATCCATCATGTGTGTTCAAATTTTACCAAATAATCAGCAGGAGTCTGGGCATTTTGCATGGCCAACTCAGGTACTAAGGGAACAATCCTCTCAGCAGTGGGATCTTCAATGTTTCTGACCACAGCAAGGAGTCTCAAAGCTGTAGGAACAAGCAAAAGGTGGGTCATATTTCACTTTCATAAACCCTTTGAACTGATTCAAAATGTTTGCTACACAGGACTGAGTAAGATTTCATTACCTCACAGCAGCAATGTGTTCAGGAAGCTCAACAGGCAGAGCCTCCACCTTGTAGTTGCCCTTCAGAATGTCTGCTCTTGCAGACAGTTTTCCAGGGGCAATTGTACGGATCTTTCCTCTTGCCATAACAGCAGCTTGGATCAAGGCAGTATTCACTCCCATCACAGCAAAGGTCTGGAGAGCAACACTGAAATAAGAATAAGGGAGATTGTTTGTAAAACTGTTGTTGTGTACTTCATATCCCATCTTCATGATTGTAGCTGCAAAAGTGTACCTTGGTCTTGCTTCAGCTTGGAGTTGAACATCAGTCTTCTTCAGCTGCTCAAGAGTCATGGTCTCAATCTGCTCAGGGAGAGGAGGTGTAATGGTGGCCTTAACTAGAAGGGTGAACAGAACAACATCAAACTTAGAAGTGACACCCTCATATCCAAGGAACAGATCAAAAAATTCTAAGAAAACAAAGGTACCATTGAGGCTTGCAGCAGCAACAGCAGCAGTGTACAAACTGAGCTCCATGGGCACACCAACTGCTGTTGGCAAGATACGACGCACTTCAGCTGCAAGCAGGGGTTTGGCGTACTGAAAGGCAATTCCTTCCTGCAAAGCTTTAAGGGCACCCTTCAACAGTTCACGTGGTTTGGGTCCAGTGGCAATCTGGGAATAGTGTTTATGAGAAACTTAATTCTAATTGTGAGAATTATTTGTGAGACAGATCTAAAAAAAAATATGGTAATGAGAGAGGAGATTTAAACTACAACACAGTACTGGTATTGCTTCTTCAATGATGGTCTTGTCAATGTTTAAATAAGCCACTTCTTGTCCAAGTAATTTGATGTAAGCTGAAGCCAATGCTGATTGGTTGCAAGGCCTTCCAGTTTGCAAGCTTGAATAATTAAAACAGAGAGTTATAGATATGTTGTAATATATATGTTATGCTTATAATACATAAAAGTACAAAATTATACAATTCACTGGACATGAAAACTTACTGCTCTCAGGGTACGCTTAACCTTTGTGATACGATCAACACTTTCATCTGCAGCAGGAGATTGCAGAAGAGCCTCCTGGATTCCTTCAGTTCTCACACCAATCTGTTTGAGAGAATCAACTGATTGTAGACTGAAAACACTTTAAAACCATGAATCAGATTTTCTTCAAAAAGTCTTGGTTTGCCCACCTCAAGAACATCAGCAGCAGCTCCAGCCAGATAAGCACGTGCTTTAGCTACAACAGCTCTGGGCAGGATGGTGGCAGCATCATTGATCATGTAGGCACTACCAGCAGCTCCAATCATAAGAGGAGCTGCACAGGGACAGAGGTAAGAATACAATTAATGCCATTTTCATTGTCAGAAGTTTTGTTCAAATTTTTTACACACTTTAAGAAACACCCAAGACACCATTTTTTAGCTCTCTTATAAAAACTTACTATGATAGAAGTCCAGCTGAAGGGCTCTGCTGAAACGGAAGCTAAGCCTGTCCAGCTTGCGGCTCATGAGCTTGATGGCAACATTAGCTGCACCAGCACTGAAATGGACAACCATGATTACCTCTGGATTGTGCTCATTTGATTTAATAAAGTAAAATAAATTAGAAATGATTTGTTTTTCTTACACAGCTGCCATATCAGGAGCAGTGATTCTGGTCAAGGACTTGATGTGGGAATAGGCAAAGCTTGCAACATGCATGTTAGTCTCAGTCTTCAAAGCACCAGCAAGACTTGAGACGAGGGCCACTGAGGGCTTTGCCTCAAACAACACAATGCAAGCAACCATTCGCACTTCTGGGTGGAGAGCCCTGTCCAATACAAGCTGGAGGGCCACTGGCTGAACCTGAGGAAGGGAATAAGTTTACTTATTAATGGAAGAAATTAGCACAAAATGCAATCTTTTCTTTTTTGCATTATTTCTTTTTTTTATTTTTTTATTTACATTTCTACATTGTCTGACACTTACCAGTTTGGGCTCTTTCTTGGCAATGTTCCTCAGGGCCAAGATGGCATCAACCTGGACTCTAAGAGGCAGAGAAGTAGCTGCAGTTCTCAGTCCAGGTAGGAGCTTCATGATGGGTTTAAGACTAGCAGAGTGACCAGCATTGCCCAGAACTTTCAGAGCCAAAGTGATTTCAGGAATGTCATTCTTGGAAATGGCCTCTGCAGCAAGCTCATGGATGGGCTAATGAGTTTGAGACACATACAGTTAGACAAATATTAAAATATTATAGTATGTCCATGACAGAAATGTATTGAGGGCTTGAGGGGTTTACCCTAAGGAGCTCGGCAGGGCAAGTGGGAACTGCAACACAGTGTTTGGCAATCATGGAACCATATCCAAGCATGACGACTTCACGAAGAGCTGGGATCGTGGCGATTTTCTCGTGCATAGCCAAACTCTATTTAGCAAAATACAGAAATCATTCATTTGATTTAGGTAAGATTTGAAGAACAGCACCAAAAAGTTAATATACTATGACTGTAATTTTTCACGCTATTAGTCCTTTAAAAAAAATGTACTCACAGCTGTCAACTGGATAGTGTCCAAATCAGCAGTGACCATTTGCAAAGCAACCACAAGAGCCTGAATGAACTCGGGAATGGTAAGTTCACCAGCCAGGAACTTCTCCTTGATGAATTTTACAATGACCGGTGTGCCAACAGCAGGAAGAGCATCCAGAAGCCAGCGCCTAACAGATTCATTGTTTAAAATATATTTGTTATAAGAAACTGCATTTGAACGACATTAATATTAACCTTTTGCTCACAAATTGTACCTGTAAACTGGTTTGTCCTTGAACTGAGCCCAGATGGCCTCAATATTCTCCAAGGTGGCAGCACGCAGGAGCTGGACGAGCTGAACAAACTTAAGTGGAGCATCATCATGGACCATGGCCACATTGTTTGCAACAAGGTGCTGTAAGACCTCAATAATCTAGAGAGAGTAAGGGCAACACTTAGATGATGTCTTCATGGATCAAATGCTTTGACTTGGAGACTGTTAAAGTTTTTAGGTAATGTATTTATACCTGTGCTGGTGCATCACTGATCTTTGTGAGTTGAATGGGGGTCTGAAGTAGTTCAGTTGCAAACTCATACTGCAGGGATCCACGGGCCATATAATCAGCTTTGATAGGAACGATGGGGGTCTTCTCAATCTCAACAAAAGCCAAGGTTTGTCTAAAAAAAATAATTTATTTCTTAGTAATATTTTTAGTTCATATTTTAAGAGAAATCTCACAGAGGACTAATCATACTTTGCTTCCATCTGGGCAGCACCATGGATCTCATTGAAGGGTGAAAACTGCACTTCCTCAACTGTTGCTTCAGCGATCAGTACACCGGCTGCAGCTGGTTTCATGATGTAGTTATAAGATGCAGTTTCAATCAGACTCTTCACCCGCTGTTAAAAGAAACATATGTGACATTTGACTCTTAACATTTTCATTATATAGAGTAAGTATTTCAATTCTTCCCAAACTTGTTCATTACCTCTGTGCATTCAGCACACTTCTCAGTGTATGCCAAGCCAACATCCTTCATGATTCTCTCCTGGCAGTGGCTCAGATCCTTGGACTTGGTGACAATAACGTGGTTGGCCTTTGTATCCTCACTGATGACATAGTGGGTCCTGCACACTCCCTGAGCTCCAGCCTTGAAGGACAAGTAAAAAAAAAAATAGATTGCAGAACTAATTATAGAAATAGATCATAAACATACTAGAAGCACTTTTTCACCTCTTGCAGCTCATAGATGTTCTGGGTCTTCTTGAGATTGAGCTGAAGGATGTTGAGGATTCCTCTGTGCAAGTTCAGTACTGTAGGGGAGACTCCTGCAGGGGCGAACACCTTTCCAACCACACCATTAGCATACTCAAACTTGATGGGAATCTGAAGCTGAGCAGTCAGAGCTGAGGTGAGCTTAGTGGCAGGAACAAATGGATCCTTGGGCCAAATGCCAGCATACTCGTGGAGTAGAGGATCCATGAGCTGTAAAGCAATATCTTCACTTAAAACGAGGGAATGGCATCTTTTAAAATGCTTGCTAACACATTTTTAGTTTTCTCTTAGGTTGAACATCTATAAAGTTTACAGTTCTTAATGGTCATTACCTTCATCAGGAAGGTGTTTTCTGTCACGGCAGTGAGGTGAACCTTGCTGCTGACTTTTATACCTGCTCTGGCCAGACCTTCTTGAGGAAGACCACCCAAGAGCAGAGCCTCATACTTGTACACATAGGTCTTATCCAGGGCAAACTCAGGAACTAAAAGTGTACAGTATTTTTGATTTGCGTCAATTGTTAGGGTCATTACCTTTAAGCAATAATGCAGTCTAAATCACCAATTAAAAGTTATTTGCTAAATCATATTACTTACCAAGGTTGATCTGTTGACTTGCTAAAAGAAATAGAAAAAAAAATATATATATTTAAAAAAAATTTAATAGGTTTTCAAGAGGTTCTAATTTTCTAAACAAGTTTTCCTAAAGACGTAAAAGGAGAGAGAAGGAGAAAAATATATAAATATATTTTGACTTACCCACTAGGGCTACAGTCAGGGCAAGCACAACAGCTCTCATGGCTGATGGTTTGTGAAGCTCCTCAGAGAAACAGATTTTATAGTAGTTTTTGCTGACCAGAATTAATTCTTAAATTAATTATTAACAATAACTTAAATTATTATCAAATTGTACAATACTTCTGTCAACTTATTTGAACAAAATATCAGTAGAGGTTAGGTTACCCTGGCCTGTCATCATGTCATTGTTCAGGCCAATGTCCACAGTGAAATGCTGATCATTTGTCTTTTATATTCATAAAGGTGATTTTCCCCCAATTCTATCATATCAATAAAATAATGCTTAAGCAACAAAATTAGTTTTTATATAGTATATAGATAGCTACACTGTAAAAAAATTAAGCCAGTACAACAAAAAAAAATCTTGGTACTAATTTCCCCTAGCTTTTTCTTGTTTACTCAACTTTTGTAAATAACAGTTAAACTGACTGAAATTAAGTTGTCAGTCATACAAAAAATGTTTAGTTGAGTTAACTTAAGATTGTTAGTTTTCTGGAGAGGTCCAACTATTCTTTAACAAACTTTTTTAAGTTGGGCCAACTCAACATAGTGACAATTCAGCTCATAATTTATTCATGCAGCAATGCATGAATGGAGGCATGGATGAATTTTGATTGGTGGCTCCCAGAATGCACTGCAACATGCTTTATGATGGCCACCACTGTTGAGATTCACAGAATGATTCTTGATGTCTGTGTCTCTAAATACATTACTTTTTTTATCAGAACGTTTGAGAGATTTTTCAGATTATATTGATAAAGCTGATCTTGTGCTGTAGAATCACAGTGCTGCTGTAATCAATAATGTAAATCTAACTCAGAGATTGGGCTCTAAATGAGTTCAGTGATTCAGATCAAATAATGACTATGTGAAAACACAACCAACACCACCTTATCATCTTTTTTTTTGCTTGACTAGCTGTTACAACAGCCCAAAATCTAATATGAAATAGTCAAGGGTCAAGAGCCCAACTAAAGCAAACCCTCATCTCCACGATGGTGGCTTAAAAATTGTGATTTTCTCCTTTGGTGATTCTGCTTGTTATCATCAGGTGTCTTCAATAATGCTCAATCATCACTCAATTATCACTTAATTATCTATTAACTCTGACGCTGCTTCAATGGTACTTTAACTCAGTAGTGCGCAAACACATGAACACTAAGCTGTGTTATATAGCCTGGACATACTATTAGATAAATCTTACCTATTTCATTTACGTATGACTTACAAATATGAATCACATTAAGTTTATTAGTTTGTTTATGTAAAACTATGTAATCCAAATGGATGGAAATTTTATATGTAATTCAATTACATAAAATTATGTTTAGACTGAAATTTTTTTTGAGTGCTGCCAGCATATCATCATATCGCCCTGATTTCATGTTAAAGCATTAAGGGATAACATAACAGCATGACCCTCTGCAATTAATATAATAAATAATTATTATTATTATAATTATTATTATAATAATTATAATAATATTTATCATTGTAAAATAATATTATTTATACAGTAGCCATACTTTAAATAATATATAATAATAATAATAATATCATAACAACAACATAAATCATTTATATAATATATATTTTTAATAATAATTATATATTAATTATTATCCTTATTTTACAATAATATTCAATTATTATTAATTTACAATTATACATTAAGCTCATTTTTATGTTAAATTAATACTAATTAAATAAGTAAAATAACTAAACACCATTTTTCTTCACTGTACCATAACCAAATGGTTGCATTTTATTCTAAAATTTGCATTTGCTTATGGGAGGGCATTTCCCTAAACGAGATTGACTTAACTCAAATAAATAAGTTAGCAGAAGTTTTTTGGTTGAACTTGCAAAGCTTTGTTCACAAAACTAATTTTAAGTTTATGGAAAAACACCTGGATTGTGTTGAGTAAGTGTATTAAACATAGTTGTACTGACTTTTTCAGATTTTTGCTGAGCCAACACAACAAAACCAGTTATTTGAACTTTTTTCAAGTTGGGTTTTTTTTACAGTAAACATATTATTATTAAACATATTATTGTACATTTTTATACAAATAATCATTTTAGTTAACAACCCTGGCTTGAAGGCAAACTTAGCTATCAGTTTTGGGTTAGGTTACCCTGGCCTGTCTGTCATCATGTCATTCGCCAGGCCAATGTCCCAGTGAAATGCTGACCATTTTTCTTTTATTAATCTAAATCTAAAAACTACCTTATATTAAATGTCCATTAGTTAAAGTCCACAGTTATTTATTTTGAGGGCTTTCAAAAAATAACGTTAATTTCTGTAATTAACATTTTCTGTTAACGCTTTAAAAATATTTAACACAATCAATGCATCATCCATTTTTATCTGTCATCCTTTGGCTAGTATTACAGTATCCACTTTATTTTGCAACGCGGAATTAAGCTATTTTCTGTGAATGTCAGAGACAGTGTGTTAATGATTACGACAATACATAAATATATTATGATTAAAAATATCAGTTTCCAATATCAAGCTGATTAACAAGCTGTCTGACATTCTTTTTAAGCTATGTTGCTAAGGTCATATTGAATATTCTACTCTTTACAGTCACTGTATTGTCAGGGTTAATGAACAAAAAGATTAAGCTTTTAAAACTCTACACAACATGCATGCAACAGACATGATGTTATAAAGTCTAGCGTAGGTTCTCAGATACTGGGATTTCTCACGTCACTAAATTCACCATTAACTATTCACCTGAACAGTTTATGATGTTTATATGGTATCATTATATTCCTTGACCATCAAAACATAGGGGTATACATCACCTTTTCTGTGTTATCATGTTTGATTTGGAAGATATGATACAAAATACATAATTTGGTTATGACGGAAAGTAAAATGGTCACCATGGCGACCACAAGGCGTTTTTGTGATTTCTGAAAATGTTCAGGACCCCAAACTGTTCAAGTGTACCAAATTTCATGCTTTTATGAAAAAGTTAACATTTCACCTCAAATTTTGCACATATCACCTTGGACAAATTGGTAACTTACAGTGATGGAGATAAGAGCTGTGTGTCACCTTAATCTAATAATATTCACTGTGAAGTTTGTTTTTTTACATGCTGAGTGATGCTTTGGGTGACCCAAATTCAAATATATATATAAGCAATAAGGTATGAGAGGCTGTGCTGTATCGTGAATAAGTGCAACCCCTTCAGCCGTGACTTATTCACGATACAGCACTAGCCTCCAGTACCTATTTCTTTTATAAAACGGTTACCACACAATACAAATATTAATGCCAAAAATATGTTTTAATGCAATCTTCATGAAGTAAACTTTCACTAAAAGCCTTCCTTTCGCCAGAAAAAAATTCCTTGACAGTGAACAGCAACAGAAGTTACATTATTACGCATTAGTTGTCGGCAAAGTGAGTGAGTCAGTCAGTAGCGAAGACTTTTACATTGAAAAGATAGAGTGCTAGTCAATGCATTTGTCAGTTGCGTCTTGTAAGATGTTGTTTAAAGTAAAAACAATGTCCTTGTATAATATAAAAGTCTTTGTAACTGACTCACTCACTCATAAAGACAGTCTTTGCCGCCATCACATGTAACTTTCAATGAAGTCGAAATCACTTACGGACTCTTTCTCAATACCATAAACAGGCATGTTTTATATAAAAAATTATTTTCTTGAACAATAATATTTAAATTAACAACAATAGCCATTATAACAGTATAAGAAGGAAAAAAATATAGGAAATAAACACAAGCAAACAGTTCAGTCAAATGTATAAAAGCAGTGTTCTAGTTAGTACAGGAGGTAATTTCAATATAAATATAAAGTTATGAAACTTAATATAGCCCTTAAGCCAAATCTATTAGCTCTGGTACAAGTAATAGATTACTAAGACCAATAGCCGTGTTTCCACTGCCGGGCCTAAAGCGGGCGTGCTAGTGTGTGCCAGGGCCAGTCGCGTTTCCACTGTCACTTCCGGGGCTTGATCGTGCCTCGTCGGGACTTCCTCGGGGCCAACGGCCTGGGTTTTTCGGCCCGCCGAATACCTTGGTCCAAAGCGGGCCAGCTCGGGTTTGAGGGAGTGGTTACGAACAAAGGCGGAGTTTATTTGTGTGTGGAGAACGGGTGTGCCTCATACGTCCTGAAAAGTGAAGCTGCGGGCTCTTTGATCGCCCCCTGGAGGCTGGATGCAGTACAGGTCATAAACCCCGCCCGCTCAATGCAGACGAATGAGACTTAAGTTAAAACATAAAAATAAATTATGCTTCAAATAAAATTTTCCGAAAGATGGTTTTGGTCATTTAAGGTAGTTGTTATCACGCTGATTTATATTCAATTGTTCGTTTTTGTGATAAGTTTGATTTTAGCTAGCAATTTGGTGCTATAGAAACGGGGCGTGTCATCATGATTCACAGTTGATTGACAGCTTGTCTGAGGACTGTCGGAGCTTCAAGGGGAGATTGAAGATAAATAAATAACTATTAATTCAATTTCTGTGTTATTTCACACCGACAAAATGAGCTGTTCAGCAGTAAACTGTACTAACTGACCTACAGGATCTGACGGATATCTGAGCTTTTCTCTGTAACGTTAAATGTAGACTTCATAAGCTAATTAATAAACGTTATTAGTTAAGATAACATGCCTAACGTTAGCCATGACGGAAAAAAAGCAGGTGATCGTTATCTGGCAGTTATTTTATGGGTATAAAATAATAATTAGCAGGATAAAACTAATGATAGCCTACTCTAATTAATTATAGAGCACTGTCTACAACAATCAATCTCCTGTAACGTTAGTTTAAACATTTTATTTAAAATGGCAGGACCATTTCTGACATTTTAGAGTTTCTAGAGGCATATTATATTGAGTTCATGTACTGAATTTGCTGTTTCAAAAATATTATTGCTCTAGAAACAGAATAGCCTATTATTTTATAGGTATAATTTTAAATTACGTGTAATTTATATAGCCTATTTAAAATACATCAATGATGACGCAGCCGTCTGGGCGGAAGTTTGATACCGCGACTCCGCCTCCGGGCTCCACTGACGAGTCTTTCTGCGCATGCCCAGGTTCCAAACTTTTTTTTTTGACGTTTTTGCGTAATGTGTCAGCGCCCATCAGCGTCCGTTTTGGCTTCAGTTCAATACAATGGAAGGAAGCGGCGTCGCGTCGTCCATCTTTTTTTACAGTCTACGGTGCAGACAGAGGCACCATGGATGATTACATGTAGGTTACCAGCTAACATCAGCATTAAAGACTTTTAAAATCATTTTTGGTCAAAACTAACTTTCAGACAGCAGCAAGTGATTGAAATAACTTCTGTTTGTGATCCGATGTGGATTCTGATCACCAAGACTATGCGCGCTATAGTAAATATGGTAAATACGACGGCTTGAAGAAATCAGACAAATATACGTAGGCTATCACAATCATTTATTTATCTGTCAGCACGTCTCGTCTCTCAACGGACTGATATCCATATTTAGCTCCGCATATTTCATAAAATAAAGCAACTCCATGTTTTCGGGATTGTTTCTCTGTCACTGGAGAGAGTGCTAAAGCTCCTCATGTCGTATTTTTGGTGGAAAATTGTAGAAATTATTATTCTTTGTAAATGTGATGTAAACATACTGTCCTGTGACTACAAATAAACAGAAACAGACGCGACTGAATAAGTAGGCTACGTGATGTCCTCTTGTGAAATAACAGTAAATACCACTTTATTTCTGTGACTAATGTTTAATCTTGACACAAATTAATTCATTATGATTAATTTGTTTGGTAAAACATCGATGCTTGGGTTTTTAAATTAAGTAAACAACAAAAATGCCAACAACGCCTGCTTTTATCATGGTCACTTTACGATCTCGCTAGTTTCCAGTAATTTCTTTCTGATTATTTTTCTGATAAAACTTCCATTTGTTTGTGAATGACGTGTTTGTGTGACGTTGTTCAAGAGAGGCGTGTTACGGGCGGGTTTTAGTGAAGCGCTACGGAGCTTCTGACCAAGCGGCAACCTCCCCCAGTTTCTCGTGAAGCCAATACGGAAGTAATTTAAACTGCGATTCATCGACAGGCTGTAAAAGGGAGCAGAATCTCATTGACCATAATGTTAAAACTATGGAAGCCCATTTCCGCCACTAAAAAAAAAAAAAAAAAACTCCACTAAAAAAATAAAAATAAAAAGCCACTAAAAAAAAAAAAAAAAAAAGATGAATTGTGACTTTTATCTCATAATCTGACTTTTTAACTCACAATTGCGAATAAAGTCAAAATAAAAGTCAGAATTCAGTCGCAATTATATAAGTCAGAATTGCGAGATATAAAGTCGCAATTGCGAGTTTAAAGTCGAATTCTGAGATAAAGTCGCAATTGCGTGATATAAAGTCGATATAAAGCGTTATAAAGTCAGAATTCTGAATATAAAGTCGCAATTGCGTGATATAAAGTCGCATATAAGTCGCAATGCGAGTTAAAAGTCAGAATCTGAGATATAAAGTCGCAATTGCGTGATATAAAGTCAGAATCTGAGATATAAAGTCGCAAATAAAAAGTCAGAATTCTGAGATAAAAAGTCGCAATGCGAGTTATAAAGTCAATCTGAGATATAAAGTCGCAAGATATAAAGTCAGAATTCTGAGATATAAAGTCGCAATTGCGAGTTATAAAGTCAATTCTGAGATATAAAGTCGCAATTGCGTGATATAAAGTCAGAATTCTGAGATATAAAGTCGCAATTGCGTGTTATAAAGTCAGAATTCTGAGATATAAAGTCGCAATTGCGAGTTATAAAGTCAGAAAGAAAGTCGCAATTGCGTGATAAAGAATTCAGAATTCGAGATAAAAAGTCGCAATTGCGAGTTATAAAGTCAGCTTGCAAAGAGAATTCAAGTCGCAATTGCGTGATAAAAAGAATTCTGAGATAAAGTCGCAATTGCGTGATAAAAAGTCAGAATTCTGAGATATAAGTCGCAATTGCGTGATAAAAAGTCAGAATTTGAGATAAAAAGTCGCAATTGCGTGATAAAAAGTCAGAATTCTGAGATATAAAGTCGCAATTGCGTGATAAAAAGTCAGAATTCTGAGATAAAAAGTCGCAATTGCGTGATAAAAAGTCAGAATTCTGAGATATAAAGTCACAATTGCGTGATAAAAAGTCAGAATTCTGACTTTTTTTCTCGCAATAACTGATGGTCAGTATCTCTGTCTATAACAGTGCATCCAACGATAGCCGTGCTGCCGTGAAGTCTGAAGCTGTTGGTGTATAAAATGTGCCACTTCAGCTTTGTCTGATTATTGCGCCTCCGCCACAGCTGATTCTTCTTTTTATTATGATTATTATATTGTTATTATTGTGCAAAATTCATTAGTGTATCCATTCTGTAAAAACAACTTTTATTGTCCAAATACCTCGACTGTAATTTGCAGAATTGCATGATTCTACCCTTGAGTTGCAAAGTTAATGAAACATGATAGATATTGGTTGTTTAGTATTAAGCCCACTAGATGGCAGTAAAAGCTGTTTTTTCTCCTTGAAAACGCTGTGTACAAGGTTACCGTGGAAACATTCTATATGCATATTCCTGCATAATGCATATCCGGAGACTAATCTTTATGTGTCTCCTCCAGTAAAATCAATATTTCTTTATTGGTAAATCGGCGCTAAAATAATCCCTTTATGATGTCCTCTATTTATGTATAATAATTTCAAAGCAGCAATCTGATGGTCATTTAATGTTATAATAACAAAGCAGTAATCCTGATGGTCAGTCGCAATGAAAGGAAATGCAAGCAAAGTAAGAACTGTGATAAAACGTTCACATTAGTGAGAAAAAGTCAGAATCTGAGATATAAAGTCGCAACTGCGAGAAATAAAGTCAGAATTCTGACTTTTATCCGCAATTGCGACTTATATCTCAGAATTTGACTTTTTATCACGCAATTGCGACGTTTTATCTCAGAATTCTGACTTTTTATCACGCAATTGCGACTTTTTATCTCAGAATTCTGACTTTATAACTCGCAATTGCGACTTTTATCTCAGAATTCTGATTTTTTATCACGCAATTGCGACTTTATATCTCAGAATTCTGACTTTAACTCGCAATTGTGAGTTAAAAAGTCAGAATTCTGAGATAAAAAGTCGCAATTCATCTTTTTTTTTTTTTTTTAGTGGCTTTTTATTTATTTTTTTTGGTCTATACTGCTAATTTTGCCCTTCATGACAACTCTGAGGGGGGTGAATTTTTTATAACTCATCCGTTTAAATTATATTAAGCCTTAAAGTTCTGCATAATTAAGGGCGTGGTCACTTGAGTGACAGGTGGATTGGCGCTGCTGTCTGTGAGCCGTCGTTACCTCAGCAGCTCATTTCAGCCACTGAATTTGGCATCTCAGCCGTATTTTGCTTTTTTCTGGATTATTTATACAATATATGGCTTGCTGCATACTCCAGATAGATGTCAGTCTGTGTACATGTGCTCGCATGCGGAACACGTTGTTGGATCATCGTGGCATTGGCTAAAAAGTTTTGTTCCTGAGATTTACTACAAGACAATACCAGGAAGATATACAACTCCGACAGCACTGCTTGGATATAACTAAAACTGCTGCACTATTTTGAAAAATTGTACTTTGGAAACGTGCTCATTAGTTTGAGAGAACATTGAGAGTTATACAAGTGCAACGGATTGGATTCATCTCGCATCTATTTCATTAAAGGTATGAAGTCCCAGTTGATTTTTTTGTGTTATTTGCACACCCCACACAAATTAATTAGCCTACTGGTGTTGGAGCATCTGTAACGTTATCTTAAAAAACACCGTAGATTGACAGTAAACCTTTAGTACTTTCTAATGATATTGTTATCTTTATTAATATTTTAGATAGTATCTAAGATAGATAGCTAGGCGGGCGTGGTTTCAGCAACAAGTCGCATGGGCTCCAACTTCGTCCCGCCACTTTGCCCATTTTCAGTTATCCGGGAGTGACGTGCGGTGACGCGCTGCTAAGATGGCCGCGGCCTCATTTGCGCGTCAAAAACTGATGTTCAGAACTCTATGGGTGACGTCACGGACACTACGTCCATATTTTTTTACAGTCTATGTTCTGACCCGATGGTGGAAATACAGCATGATTTTGGGCTCGGTGCTACAAGTCCGGGGCTATTAGCCTAGCCTGGCCTGCTGAAAGCCCTGGCTCGCACTGGCCCGACAGTGGAAAAGCGCTAATGATTGCTTATTTGATATACCCAAAACGAATACTCATGTTTAAACACTATCTACATAAGAGCCAGCGGCAAATTCCCAAATGACTGGCGAGATGAAGCTGTTCTCTGCGGGTACATGAGCACTAAATGGTCACTGACAGCCTGGAGCTTCTAAAACAAATTTTCAAATAGGCAGTATGTTTACATATAAACCGCATATCTGAGATCTAAACAACTATATTCATGCCTAAAAAAATTCTTAAAACTACTTTCCTTTACAAAATAACACTAGTAGTATCTATAAAAATATTGTGGGTTGCTCGTCCGTCATAACACTCGCTGAGTGAGATGCTGACAGCGGAGTGATTCTACAGGTGAAACGGTTCCTGTGGCGATACTTGTACAATATTGCATGGCTGGAAAGACCTCTCAGCTTCAGATTAGAAAACCAGAAAGAATTACTTTTGTATAAAATAGTATAATATAGGTTAATATAATTATTTCTGATAATCCCAGGTTGCTTTGGTCATGCAGGTTTGTTTACACATTAAAGTCATGGCCACAAGAACTTCACATAGCATGACCATGATACAAGGATGTTGTTACCCTGACAAAATGACCTCATGACCATGACATATTATCACTTTACCATGAATTAATCTCTCTCATAGCCATGACAAAACATTGTGAAAAACATGTATCCTCCTGGTCACTGTGAACCTTATTGTCAAGTGTACAAAAACATTTATGAGTACCACTGACTAAGTGTTCTTGTAAAATGAAAGCAGTTCACACAATTCTGAAACTTGCAGGGTATTATTAACATTAGATTACATTACATACATCACAACATTGTTAATGTATTCAATTAACTAAACATGAAAATGTAAAATGCAATTAATTTCTTATTCTTCTTTGATATGTTTCTGGATCAGGAGAGAATATCCTCATCGATATGAATTGAAAGAGTTCCATCTGGATTGATGGGAACAGCGACAGGGGAGAGGAATAGCCATCCTTGAGAGAGTCATCTAGAGCAGCAGAAAAAAAAATAATTATTTGTATTTTCTTAATTATGTCTCTTTGTGAGTCATAATTTAAAGGAAAATTATTTCACCTCTGGAATCCTAGCAATGACATTCAAGGATCTCTGAGTTGGCAAGGCTGCAGTCAGTTCAATCTCTTTCTCACTTTTTGTTGCTCTTTCAAGTCTAAGCCTGCCTGGAGAGCCGCCATAGGGATGTGCTTAGACAGCCTAGATGTGAAGGGATGCACAAAGAGCAGATTAAACAAGTGCCATTTTTTACACTATTCATTTGTCATTCACTGTTGCTAAACATTACTTTTTGGCATAGGTGGTGACGATTAGTGGCAACCTCTCCCATTCCAGCTCTAGACGTGCAGCAGGGAATTCGCCCAGAACACCAGCTTCAGCTTTAGCAGTGACTGCATACTGTTGGCATTCTGGACCCCAAGCAACCCTGGCTGAAAAAAGGACAGTTGTGTTCAAAGGATGTATTATCATTTCGATAATTTGTTCTAAAACCTTTTTTTTTTTTTTTTTTTTCAACACAAGTCTTTTCGGTCTTACAGTGACTTTGTGCTTGCTCAGCAGGGCACCATCAGCACAGATCTTCAGGTTGTCATTTTCAGCGATGGAGGAAATGACGAGCTGCACTCTTGCGGTTGGCTTGTCAAAGTAAGCAGCAAGTTGGTAGCCCAGCAGCTTGTGGTCAACTCTCACAGCACGGGCAATGACAGCAAAAACAGGTGGAATACCATTTCCAAGGAACTTAGCCTGAAAACATAAACCATAATAGATTAAGTTGATTTTAGTTTAAAATGTCACATTTGGTGGTTTTATGTTATGAACAAACAAATGACATAATTGATTCACCTGTTTCCGGAGAGCCTCAAAGCTAGATGCAGCGCTTCCACTGCTATGTGCCTTTGAGGCGCCATGGGGTGCATGTACTGCAAGCAAAATTATATCATATACATGATGAATATTTGATGATCTAAAAGAAACAAAATTTTTAACAAAAATAATTTTGTATAGTTACCCGATCTTTGTGGAACTTCCTGAAAGGCTCCATGATGGTGGCAGTCTGAAAATCCATATAAAATGATTCAGTGAAAAATATATTTATGACACAAATATTGGCTTCCAATCCAACATGCTACATTCCATGTCCTCACCTCAGTCATACGAGAGCTGGACATGGAGGAGCTTGAACTGCTGATGATGCGGCTGCTGCTGCTGCTTTCAGAAGAGACGGGCACATTTTTATCTTCAGTCTCCAGGATTTCCTCAGTTTAACAAGAAGGCCTTTCCTTCTGGAGTCTCCTCATCAATGAGGTTGATTTGCTTAAGGAGCCTCTCAGCAGCTCTCGGACCAACTTGGACTTCAAGCTCCAATTTTTCAACTGCAGGACCTTCAGCTAAAGCCAAAATGACAAACAATAAATTAGGATTTTATTTGAAACAACTTGCATTTAATCAATGTAATCTCTGTAAGAATACCTCTTGACACTGCAGCACGAGCTGAGTGCTGTCCAATTATGTAGAAGAGAGGAGCATTTCTGATAAAAGCAGCATTGTGAGAGTGCACTCAATGCACCCTTGATTTCAATGTATGGGACAGCAAGACAGAGAGTCTTGTGAAATGGAGCAGTAGCTCTCACAGGAGTCTCATCTGGTATCTGGGAAGACTGGAAAGAAAATTAAGTATTAAGTCAGTTATATCAAAAAGTAAGTAAAAAAACGTCTTACCATTTTGGAGCTTGAAGCAAATATTACCATGTTTCCATATGTCCATGTCTGTATTCAAAACTTACCGAATAACCAACATATGATGTCTGGGGGTTTTGCAGAGACAGCTCAGGTACTAAGGGAACAATTCTTTCAGCAGTGGGATCTTCAATGTTTCTGACCACAGCAAGAGTCTCAAAGCTGTTGGAACAAGAAAAGTAAAGGATACTTCCAAAAAAGTGCAACAACACTTTTGTTACATTGGCAACACTAAGAGTTCATTACCTCACAGCAGCAATGTGTTCAGGAAGCTCAACAGGCAGAGCCTCCACCTTGTAGTTGCCCTTCAGAATGTCTGCTCTTGCAGCCACTTTTCCAGGGGCAATTGTACGGATCTTTCCTCTTGCCATAACAGCAGCTTGGATTAAGGCAGTATTCACTCCCATCACAGCAAAGGTCTGGAGAGCAACACTGAAATAAGAATAAGGGAGATTGTTTGTAAAACTGTTGTTGTGTACTTCATATCCATCTTCATGATTGTAGCTGCAAAAGTGTACCTTGGTCTTGCTTCAGCTTGGAGTTGAACATCAGTCTTCTTCAGCTGCTCAAGAGTCATGGTCTCAATCTCCTCAGGGAGAGGAGGTGTAATGGTGGCCTTAACTAGAAGGGTGAACAGAACAACATCAAACTTATAAGTGACACCCTCATATTCAAGGAACAGATAAAAAATTCTAAGAAAAAAAAAATGGTACCATTGAGGCTTGCAGCAGCAACAGCAGCAGTGTACAAACTGAGCTCCATAGGCACACCAACTGCTGTTGGCAAGATACGACGCACTTCAGCTGCAAGCAGGGGTCTGGCGTACTGAAAGGCAATTCCTTCCTGCAAAGCTTTAAGGGCACCCTTCAACAGTTCACGTGGTTTGGGTCCAGTGGCAATCTAGGGAATAGTGTTTATGAGAATTCTAATTGTAATTGTGTAATTTTGTGAGGCAGATCTCCAAAAATATGGTAATGAGAGAGGAGATTTAAACTACAACACAGTACCGGTATTGCTTCTTCAATGATGGTCTTGTCAATGTTTAAATAAGCCACTTCTTGTCCAAGTAATTTGATGTAGGCTGAAGCCAATGGCTGATTGGTTGGCAAGGCCTTCCAGTTTGCAAGCTTGAAGAGTTAAAACAGAGAAGTTATATATATTTAGATAAATATATTTATCCTATGTTATGCTTATAATACATAAAAGTACAAAATTATACAATTCACTGGACATGAAAACTTACTGCTCTCAGGGTACGCTTAACCTTTGTGATACGATCAACACTTTCATCTGCAGCAGGAGATTGCAGAAGAGCCTCCTGGATTCCTTCAGTTCTCACACCAATCTGTTTGAGAGAATCAACTGAGTTAAGACTGAAATCTGAATCAGATTGTAAAAAAAAGTCTTGGTTTGCCCACCTCAAGAACATCAGCAGCAGCTCCAGCCAGATAAGCACGTGCTTTAGCTACAACAGCTCTGGGCAGGATGGTGGCGGCATCATTGATCATGTAGGCACTACCAGCAGCTCCAATCATAAGAGGAGCTGCACAGGGACAGAGGCAAAAATGCAATTATTTTGTGTAGGTATTTTATGAAAAGCCTTATGCATGCTGTATTGGTTTTCAAGACTCACTATGATAGAAGTCCAGCTGAAGGGCTCTGCTGAAACGGAAGCTAAGCCTGTCCAGCTTGCGGCTCATGAGCTTGATGGCAACATTAGCTGCACCAGCACTGAAATGGACAACCATAATTACCTCTGGCTTGTGCTTATTTGATGTGATAAATTAAAATACATGAAAAATCATTTGATTTCTTACACAGCGGCCATATCAGGAGCAGTGATTCTGGTCAAGGACTTGATGTGGGAATAGGCAAAGCTTGCAACATGCATGTAGTCTCCATCTTCAAAGCACCAGCAAGACTTGAGACGAGGGCCACTGAGGGCTTTGCCTCAAACAACACAATGCAAGAACCATTCGCACTTCTGGGTGGAGAGCCCTGTCCAATACAAGCTGCAGGGCCACTGGCTGAACCTGTGGAAGGGAATAAGGTTTCCTTATTACTGGAAGAAAATGTGCATAATCTTTTCCTTTTTACATTATTTATTATGTATGTATGTATTTTAACATTTCTACATTGTCTGACACTTACCAGTTTGGGTTCTTTCTTGGCAATGTTCCTCAGGGCCAAGATGGCATCAACCTGGACTCTAAGAGGCAGTGAAGTAGCTGCAGTTCTCAGTCCAGGTAGGAGCTTCATGATGGGTTTAAGACTAGCAGGGTGACCAGCATTGCCCAGAACTTTCAGAGCCAAAGTGATTTCAGGAATGTCATTCTTGGAAATGGCCTCTGCAGCAAGCTCATGGATGGGCTAATGAGTTTGAGGCGCATACAGATATTTAATACAAATATTGAAATATTATAGTATGTCCATGACAGAAATGTATTGAGGGCTTGAGGGGTTTACCCTAAGGAGCTCGGCAGGGCAAGTGGGAACTGCAACACAGTGTTTGGCAATCATGGAACCATATCCAAGCATGACGACTTCACGAAGAGCTGGGATTTTGGCAATTCTCTCGTGTGTAGCTAAGCTCTGTTCAGCAAATACAGAAATCATTAATTTGATTTAGATAAGATTTGAAGAACAGCACTGTGTATAGTAAGATGAACCCACAGCTGTCAACTGGATGGTGTCCAAATCAGCAGTGACCATTTGCAGAGCAACCACAAGAGCCTGAATGAACTCGGGAATGGTAAGTTCACCAGCCAGGAACTTCTCCTTGATGAATTTTACAATGACCGGTGTGCCAACAGCAGGAAGAGCATCCAGAAGCCAGCGCCTAACAGATTCATTGTTTAAAATATATTTGTTATAAGAAACTGCATTTGAACGACATTAATATTAACCTTTTGCTCACAAATTGTACCTGTAAACTGGTTTGTCCTTGAACTGCGCCCATATGGCTTCAATATTCTCCAAGGTGGCAGCACGCAGGAGCTGGACGAGCTGAACAAACTTAAGTGGAGCATCATCATGGACCATGGCCACGTTGTTTGCAACAAGGTGCTGTAAGACCTCAGTAATCTAGAGAGAGTAAGGGCAACACTCAGATGATGTCTTCATGGATCAAAGGCGTTGACTTGGAGACTGTTAAAGATTTTAAGTAATGTATATACCTGTGCTGGTGCATCACTGATCTTGTGAGTTGAATGGGGGGGTCTGAAGTAGTTCAGTTGCAAACTCATACTGCAGGGATCCACGGGCCAAATAATCAGCTTTGATTGGAACGACGGGGGTCTTCTCAATCTCAACAAAAACCAAGGATTGTCTGAAAAAAAAAATATTATTAGTAATAATGTAGTTCATATTTTAAGAGAAATCTCAGAGAGGACTAATCATACTTTGCTTCCATCTGGGCAGCACCATGGATCTCATTGAAGGGTGAAAACTGATGCACTTCCTCAACTCTTGCTTCAGCGATCAGTACACCAGCTGCAGCTGGTTTCATGATGTAGTTGTAAGATGCAGTTTCAATCAGACTCTTCACCCTCTGTTGAGAGAAAGGTACATGACCACTTGAGCATTTTCATTATATTGATTGAGTAAATATTTCAGTTCTTCCCAGTCTTTTTCATTACCTCTGTGCATTCAACACACTTCTCAGTGTATGCCAAGCCAACATCCTTCATGATTCTCTCCTGGCAGTGGCTCAGATCCTTGGACTTGGTGACAATAACGTGGTTGGCCTTTGGATCCTCACTGATGACATAGTGGGTCCTGCACACTCCCTGAGCTCCAGCCTTGAAGGACAAGTTAAAAAAAAAAATAGATTGCAGAACTAATTATGGAAATAGATCATAAACATACTAGGAGCACTTTTTCACCTCTTGCAGCTCATAGATGTTCTGGGTCTTCTTGAGATTGAGCTGAAGGATGTTGAGGATTCCTCTGTGCAAGTTCAGTACTGTAGGGGAGACTCCTGCAGGGGCGAACACCTTTCCAACCACACCATTAGCATACTCAAACTTTGATGGGAATCTGAAGCTGAGCAGCCAGAGCTGTGGTGAGCTTAGTGGCAGGAACAAATGGATCCTTGGGCCAAATGCCAGCATACTCGTGGAGTAGAGGATCCATAAGCTGTAAAGCAATATCTTCACTTAAAATGAGGAAATTGCATCTTTTAACAGCCACTGCTTGCTAATACATTTTTAGTTTCCTCTGAGTGTTGAACACCTGTAAAATTTACAGTTCTTAATGGTCATTACCTTCATCAGGAAGGTGTTTTCTGTCACGGCAGTGAGGTGAACCTTGCTGCTGACTTTTATACCTGCTCTGGCCAGACCTTCCTGAGGAAGACCACCCAAGAGCAGAGCCTCATACTTGTACACATAGGTCTTATCCAGGGCAAACTCTGGAACTGAGAAGGGTAGAGTATTTCTCTGGTTGAGTTTAAGCAAAAATGCAACAGTTGTAAATGACCAGTTTCCAAATTACCAAATTACAATCTTTTTACTTACCAAGGTTGATCTGTTGACTTGCTGAAAGAAACAAATAAGAGAATTTGCTTTGAAAACTACTTCATTTTACTTGTTTTTAGTTCTAAATTTACTTTTACTTTTAAGAGAAATCTTTTAAGAAAAAAGAAACAGGAACTTATGAATTTTAAAACATAAAACTTACCCACTAGGGCTACAGTCAGGGCAAGCACAACAGCTCTCATGGCTGATGGTTTGTGAAGAGCCTCTCAGAGAAACAGATCTTTTATAGTAGTTTCTTGCTGACCAAGTATGAATTTGTAAATTAATTATTAACAGATGTCTTTAGATATCAAAAAGCAAAAAGTACATAAGACAGGTTGGTCAACCTCTTTGAACATCAATATCAATTAGAGGTCAGGTTACCCTGGCCTGTCATGTCATCCTCCAGAGCAATGACCAACGTTAATTTTGTATTTGTCTTCATTTGCAAGAAAGTTGATCAGGATAAGTAAAATTTAATTTAAAATAAAAATTAAAAATTTAATAATTATTAAGATGTATATAATACATTTAATATATAATATTACAGTTTTCTCCATTGGTTTGGCTCATTTCTTGAAACAGAAATTACATTCTCAAAACAACTTGGACAAACTCCAAACCACTTGGCAATTGTTCACAACAGAATTGATTTTCTCATTCATTTCATCAAATTGCAAATGTCTACGTACATGTCTCAATGTCTCAGTACATCTTTTTAAATGATTAAGTACAGGTAGCCTACATTTAGCACAATTTCCACGAGAATAGATCTTGTTGATCTAAACTGATGTAGATTCTCAGTCTAATGGTTGTTCGCTCCAAACATGTCAGCGTCATTTCATTGTATAAGTCATCACATGCACAATAGTCTGTTCAATTGTCAAAATTAGTCAAGAACATAATACCATGAATACCATATATGAATCCTTGGAACATTTGATTACAGCAATTGACAGTCAGGTGAAACTAGAACTTGACTAATGAAGGAGCTTTATTACAGCACGTAGGTGTATATAATTTTCATTGTTTTTTGTTTGTGTGTTTATATTACAGTATATTATTCTGTATACATTTTCTTTTACTCTGATATATGGAAGTTACTTTATGTGTGTGAATGATAATGGTTACAATTTCCTTGGCAGTATGAGTGCAATGTGTGATGTCAAACCTTGGAGGCTACTCTTACCCTAAAATCCTATTTCTTTTTTTAGTTTTACACAATTGTATTCTGTTAGCTAGAAAAAAAACAGTACAGTAACCATGTCAATGAAGGACTGGGCTAAGACTGAAAGGTGGACATGAGGGATATTTCAATGGTCCTCTGCATAGTGACAAAACATCTAAACATTTTGACTTGCAGTGCTTTACACAATGCCAAGGGACGAAGCATTTTGGGGGCACTGGCTGTTTAAATGAGAAGGAAATTTAGTTTTGACACATGAGTGAACTGTTTTGGGAGAGGTATGAGCTTTTGCAAGTGAGCTATAGTGTTGTGCTGAACTGTAAGACTGTTTTGCCAAATGATCTTAGAGTTTTGAGAATGTAATTTCTGTTTCAAGAAATGAGCCAAACCAATGGAGAAAAACTGTAATACTTTGCAATATGTTTATTATTTAAATCCAAACAAACTCTTCACTGACTTGACATAAGACTGTTAAATTATGAAGGTAAAATATAGAACGTCCGAAAACATATGATTTTATAAATGCTGCAATTGATGGTATGTTTTTAATTACCTAATACATCATTACTGATTTTTGAATGCAGCTGTATTCCCTGTGAACTCCATTGTATTTGAGATTGGACTAATGCCTATAATGCCAATATTTTATAGATTTGAGTCCCTCGACCTAATCAAGCCATCTACAGTGATCACTCAAAATAGAGGGGATTCATTTATTAGGAGAGACAATCAGAAATGCTTTGTTTTTGTAGGTTCACTCAAGGTAAAGGGATTTACTGTCTTGTGGGTTGTAGTTCAGTTCTATTGGATAGCCCAGTCTCATTTGCACTAATGGCAATATTTCATGGGGAGTTTGTTTGGAGTTTTTGTAGCTTTTTGCTCTCAAAGTACACAATATAGACAGATTTGGCATAAGACTATCAGTTTTAGGTTAGGTCACCCTGGCATCAAATGTCATCAAAACTTGTTAAAGTCAATATTAGATTGAGGACCATGTCACAGTTTCACTTGAAATATTTTATAATTGTTCATTCTAAAATGTATTATTCTTAATACAAGTATTTTTAGTAGCTCAGGCTGATTGCTAGTGAAATGTTTAGGACTGTGCATGTTCAGCATTGTCATGATTGACTTATCCCAGCTAACAGAATTTTGTTATAAGAACGTTCTTTAAATATTCAGTGTTGGTTCTGGGAACATACAAAACGTCCATTTTTTTTTTTTTTGACGTTACAGGAATGATTTTATAAGGTATGATGTTCCTCAAACGTTCTTTCAACTTAATTTTGATCTAAAATTCAACATTGTAGGAATGTTGATTTGTAACATTCCAAGAACATAAAATGTCCAGTTTCCTTAATGTTAGTAGAATGTTATTTAAAGGTTAGTATGATGTTCCTGAAACATTCTTTCAATCATTCATACAACTGCTGTGAACAAACACTGAAAGAAAGAGAAATAAAAACACAAACTACAACTTTCTTCATCTACAGCCTTAGATGAACTTAAGATAAAAGCATTAAAATCTCTGAAGATCTGATTAAACAACTCCACAAACAGCATTACCAGCTTCACTTATTACTAACCAGACTGACTTTATTTCTGTCACACGTCTACAGAAGATCTTCCTGAGAATTAACAGAAGTTTAGATGTTTCGTTTGAGGTCACCATTCGTGGAGATTGGTGGTTGCTTTAGTTGTGCTCTTGACCCTTGACTTTTGTTAAGTTTGACTTTTGCTTCTTTATCAACAATTGCAGGTGTATTCAGAAAACATTTCTGCATAAAATTGATAAAGCAGATCAACATATCTGTTGTAACAGACAAACAGCTGCATTAAAGGGGTTTAATCAGCTACCTTTTTGTAGTTTTCATTACTTTTGGTATTGAAGTGAAAAAAAAAAATCCGTATTGTAAAAGCTGATTTTGTGCTGTAGAATCACAGTGCTGCTGTCAATAATGTAAATCTAACTGAGAGATTGGGCTCTAAATGAGTCATCTTTTAACTTTGTTTGTCTGGTTGGTTTTAATGCAGTTAAAACTGCCCAAACAAAATCTATTATTAAAAAGTCAAGGGTCAAGAGCTCAACTAAAACAAACCCTGACCTCGATGATGGTAACTTAAAAATTGTGATTTTCTCCTGTGGTGATTCTGCTTGTTATCATCAGGTGTCTTCAGTAATGCTCAATCATCACTCAATTAATCATTTATTTATCTCATTAATGCTTCAGTGGGTGGAATAAAAATAGCAGGACTTCTACTCTTTGACCCCTGGATTACCCACCTCTGATAGTTTGTTAAATGCAAACTCCAAACACTGATATGGAAGCTGAAATAATCCTTTCGATTATAATTTGTTATTTTTTTATTCATATCAGATACATTGCGTATGAAACAATAAAGTTTACTCTTTTCTCTCAGTTCACCAGCCACTTAAGTTTATGTATTTCAGGAAAAATTGATTACGTGATGTAAATCCGACTGATCCTCTGTTTTATCAACATGATCATTATAAACAACAAAACACATTCACTTCCACGTATTTGACAATCGGAATATATCATCTATATATCATGATATAGTTAACAAGTTTGTGAATATTTTAAATAAAAAAGGAAAAACGAAATAAACGCGATAGCCTACCTGTCAGTGAGGCATGACGCGTCAGCAACGGGACATTCTAAAATGCTTAACGTGAAAAATGCTTAACGTGGATTATAGAAAATGCTTAAAGTGGCTTAATATATTAAGAAAGACAGTGATTTTAACAGACCAAACTCACTAAACATTATACTAATAAAGTGGCCTACAGATAAGTAATTGAGCCCAGAATTTGAACGCAACATGTTTAAATTCACAAGCATTTTCCTCATATAGAAAACTGTTATAAAGAAAACGTTTAACGTCGCTGTAGCATAAAAGATCAAATTCAGCACAAACCAATTTTTCTGTATATTATGCTTTAATATAGTGTTTACTAAGTTTTTTTTATGGGAGTCTTTTTTTATGGGAGGAAAACACTTAACGTGTAATTAAATGTGTGGCGTTCATATTCTGGGCTCATCTGGTTTTCTGTCCATAGTATGGTGTTTAAGTTTGGTTCTTTAATAACACTGCAGGGGAATTTAAAATAATGCCCCCCCCCCCAACATTTTTTCAACATTAATTGAGGGTGCAAAAGGGATATTGATTCAATGCAGTAAACATTGACACATTAACATTGATTTAACATTATTTCGATCATTGCTTGCTATCAGGGTAAATCCACTAAAGGAGGGAGAGCGTTTTCACATTTGGCTCCTAAACTCTGAAATAGCCTTCCTGATAATGTTCAGGGCTCAGACTCGCTCACCCAGTTTAAATCTAGATTAAAGACGCATCTCTTTAGGCAAGCATTCACATAATGCATCTCATATCAGATCAATTGCACATGACATCTTTATTCTCTATTTGCTTTTCTGTTTTATCTTGGGACGCCCGAGGTGACTAGAGAGTACATCAGCTTCAGTTTGGATCCAGCCTCTTATGAAGACCTCAGATGACCAACACCTTTGAAGAGACGGCGCCAACTCCTGCGAGGACTTCAGATGACGTAACATCTGGATCAACATGCACATTCCCAAATTTCTATATATCCTAATTATTGTTAATATGTAATACATTATTTTCCAGGAGCTCATTGCTTCTACCTTCAATTAAACTGCTAACAGTGATTGTAAATTAAATTGCCTAAACTATTACATTGTTAGCTAACTGCATGATTATATGTACATTTCTGAAACCACATACATTGGACAGTGACCTCCGATACCAGATTCTCTAAATTGTAATGTTGACATGCATTCTCTGTGAAACGATATGTATTGTGAAAAGCGCTATACAAAAAAATGTGAATTGAATTAAATTGAATTGTCATTGAAAAACCCATTGGTGTATCCTCCCTTCCCTTCCTTAGTATCTATGGTGGTTACAGCAGAAGTAGACAACAGTAGGAAGTAAAGTTCCAGTTGTTAAATAAAGAAAAAATAGTCAGCAGACAAATTTTGAGAAGGCTCATTCAGATTTATTGAAATTAAGGCATTCATTTACAGTAGCTTCAAAAATTATGGATTAGGTTCTACTGAGCCAAGAATTGGGTTTAAGCACACTGCTCAGTGCAGCGACAGGCCACATGAGCATCGGTAGTCTCTCTCAAGTCTACACTCTTCTCATAGATTCCATCAAACATGTTGAGGTTGGAGTCTGTAACACAGGATGTAAAAATGTAAGTGACATATAGAAGCCAAAATGGTATATTTTCCCATTCGGACAATGTTATGTTAATCATTTTGCATATTATTTGGCCCTGTGTAGTTCATGGTAACATTATTAAATGTCAGTGTTATATGAGAATATGAGAATTTCATATTAATCTTCAAACAAGTAATGAAATCAATTACCAGTGGACAGGCAGTGGTATCCAATAGTGACAGGGATGGTTCTGATTGGTGCACAGCCTGGCAGACAGCGCAGCACAGGCTCAACAGAGTAGCATTTAGATTCCTGTCCATTCAAAATCGCTTGCTTCTCCAACTTCACAGATTCAAGTTTCATGCGGCATTCTGAAAATATTTCTTTGTTTAAAACCTCCTTAAAACACATGATATTTTTGTAATACACAGCGTCAAACAAATCTTACGGCTGGCATCACGGCAACTCTCAACAGGAAGCACCCATGAGTGAGCAAAACTGACTGAGCTCTTGGTCAGGTATCCACTGGGTGTAGTGTACTCCTGTCCGATCTCTCCATCAGCTTTTCCACAGAGTCCACAGGTCTGTCCCTTCATCCAGTCTGCAACTTGGATCTATAAATGAGGAATTAAACTCTGGATGATGTGTTTTTGTTGTAGAAATACAGTAGCTGATAGATACTCATTAACTTGCAGTCACCTTCCAATGACCATTAGCAAAGTAGACTTCTTGAAGCCCGTGACTAGGAGCATAAAGTGACAAACCGTCAGCCTTCTCCCTGATCTGGATGGAGCCTAAACCAGAAGCGCATTTTAATTTAGATTAGCTAAAACATGTTATGTGAATTCAAAGAGACCACGTGGACCTTAGAACCTACCTGAGGGATGCTGATAGGGAAGGCTGCTGATGGGAACTTCCATTTCATTTAACTTTAACTTTTGCATCAGTGCCCAAAGCATACAAGTCTACATCACTGTTAAAGACAGGTGATCAACTCAGTGCAGTGGTAATAAAACTATAATCACAGTAAATAAACCTGCAGATTAAATGGATACTAGTTCACAACAGAGTGAACTTACATGTCAGCAAGTTTAACGTTCAGGCGGTTTTCTTCAGACTTTTCATCCTTCTTCAACAGAACAACAAATTTCAGCTCAGGTGTGCAATCTTGGGCCAAGACCTGGTAGCAGGAAATGGGCATTTCGTTCTTGTACCTCCTGTTGTTGAAGGTGGTGATTGTGTCCTGCATCATGCTGCACTGAGCTAAAAAAAAAAATCAAAATCAAGCAAGTGTGTGGTTTCTAAATATATTTAATGTGAATTTGTTTTGATATGGTAATTCCTGTGTCGTGTCTCTGATTTGTACCTGTGGTGTAATCATAGATATAGTTCTGGGCTCTGAACAGAATGTCCTGGTCAATATGAATGGAAAGGGTTCCATCTGGATTGATGGGAACAGTGATGGGGAGAGGAATAGCCATCCTTGACAGTGTCATCTAAAGCAGCAGAAAACAGCTACAGTAGTTGCTTTTTTCTTATTTTATCTCTGAGTGATTCATAGTTTAAATATTACTGGCCACTCACCTCTGGAGCCCTAACAACAACATTCAGGGTCCTCTTAGTGGGCAAGGCCACAGTCAGTTCAATCTCTTTCTCACTGTTCGTGGCTCTTTCAAACCTCATTCCCCCGCCTGCAATGCTGCCATAGGGATGTGTTTAGACAGCCTGTTTGAAAAGTGATACATAAGGAACATGGATTCAAAAACATTTGTAAAGTTACCACAAAACAGTTAAAGATCATTGTGTTTACTTTTTGGCATATGTGGTGACAATAACTGGAAGCCTTTCATATTCCCACTCTAGACGGACAGCAGGGAATTCTCCAAGGATTCCAGCCTCAGCTTTAGTAATGACTGCATATTGCTGACACTCTGCACCCCAAGCAACCTTGGTCTGAAGAATAAAATGTATGTACAGTTCAGACCAACAGAACATCAAGGACAGAATTAGACAATTGTGACATTTTGGGGAATTTTGAGCTCTGATCTTACAGTGACTTTGTGCTTGCTCAGCAGGACACCATCAGCACACAACTTCCAGTTGTCATTCTCGGCAATGGAGGAAACAATGAGCTGCACTCTTGCAGTTGGCTTGTCAAAGAAAGCAGCAAGCTGATAACCCAACAACTTGTGGTCCACTCTAACAACACGGGCAATGACAGCAACAACAGGTGGAACAGCATTCCCAAGATATTTAGCCTAAAAGAATGAACAATCATTTACGCAATTCATTCAAGAAGTGTGATATTCCTTTTTAGGTTTTGTTTTAGACAAATCAAATCACAGAAATTAGTTCACCTGTTTCTGGATGTGCTCAAAGCTAGATGCAGCGCTTCCACTGCTTACTGCCTTTGAGGCACCATGTTGTGCCATGTACTGCAAGAAAAGTTTTTTTTATAGTATTAACTGTGCTGGCAGAAACTCAATCACTCCAAATAGAGATGTATTAGAATGAGTAATGATTAAAAAGTATTCCTTAGTAATTACCTGATCTTTGTGAAATTTCTTGAAGGGTTCCATGTGATTGGCAGTCTGAAACCCATAAGAAAGAAATGAGAATTAATAAAAATAGGAGACATTGATTATACAAATATTAACTACCAAGCCATCAAACAAGATCCCATGTCCTCACCTCAGTCATACGAGAGCTGGACATGGAGGAGCTTGAACTGCTGATGATGCGGCTGCTGCTGCTGCTTTCAGAAGAGACGGGCACATTTTTATCTTCAGTCTCCAGGATTTCCCTCAATTTCAACAAGAAGGCCTTTCCTTCTGGAGTCTCCTCATCAATGAGGCTGATTTGCTTAAGGAGCCTCTCAGCAGCTCTAGGACCAACATGGACTTCAAGCTCCAATCTTTCAACTGTAGGACCTTCAGCTACAGCCAAAATGACAAAAGTAATTCAAATTTTATGTGAAAATACATCCTGCTAACTCAAGTAAATCTGTTTTTGAAAATACCTCTTGCCACGGCAGCACGGGCTGAGTGCTGTCCAATTATGTAGAAGAGAGGAGAATTTCTGATATAAGCAGCATTGTGAGAGTGCACTTCAATGCACCCCTTGATTTCAATGTATGGGACAGCAAGACAGAGAGTCTTGTGAAATGGAGCAGTAGGTCTCATAGGAGCCTCAGCTCGCATGTCAGGATCAGGGATCTCAGAAGACTGAAACAGAAAATTAACAAGTACTGTAACAAGTCTTGCCTCTTTGACTTTTGACATACATCATGTGTGGCTTACCCATGTCTGGGGGTTTTGCAGGGACAACTCAGCTACCAGCGGAACAATTCTCTCAGCAGTTGGATCTTCAATGTTTCTGACCACAGCAAGAGTCTCAAAACTGTCAAAACAAGAAAATATTGGAGGAACCTGTTGTTAATTTTTGGGGAAATTCATTCAACATTTTTGCAACACTGGCAAGACTAAGAGTTCATTACCTCACAGCAGCAATGTGTTCAGGAAGCTCAACAGGCAGAGCCTCCACCTTGTAGTTGCCTTTGAGAATGTCTGCTCTTGCAGCCACTTTTCCAGGGGCAATTAAACGGATTTCTCCCTTTGCCATAACAGCAGCTTGGATCAAAGCAGTGTTCACTCCCATCACAGCAAATTTCTGTATAGCAATACTGAAACAAGAATAAGGGAGGTTGTGTTTTTAAAGGTGCTGTTGTGTATGCTATTTTTGGCTTCAGGTGTTTTTAAAAGTGTACCTTGGTCTTGCTTCAGCTTGGAGTTGAACATCAGTCTTCTTCAGCTGCTCAAGAGTCATGGTCTCAATCTCCTCAGGGAGAGGAGGTGTAATGGTGGCCTTAACTAGAAGGATGAACAGAGGAATGTAAGACTAAGAACTTACCCTCTCTTTTCCAAGGAAAGAACGCTAAAAATTCAAAGCGAGAAAAAAAAAACATACCATTGACACTTGCAGCACCAACAACAGCGGAGTACATACTGAGCTCCATGGGCACACCAACTGCTGTTGGGAAGATACGACGCACTTCAGCTACAAGCAGGGGTTTGGTGTACTGAAAGGCAATTCCATCCTGCAAAGCTTTAAGGGCACCCTTCAACAGTTCACGTGATTTGGGTCCAGTGACAAGCTGGGGATATTTATGAAAAGACAAAATAAATCTAATAAGAATTTCTATAATATCTCAAGTAATAAGTCAAATGAGAATTATGGTAATAAAAGAAGATGCATGAACTAGAACACAATACCGGTATTGCTTGTTCAATGATGTTCCTGTCAATTCTGGCAAAAGCCACTTCCTGTCCAAGCAGTTTTACATATGCTGAAGCCAAAGGCTGGTTGGTTGGCAAAGCCTTCCAGTTTATAAGCTGAAAATGTAAACAACAGAATGTATATATATTAGTGGTGGGCCGTTATCGGCGTTAACGTGCTGCGTTAACGTGAGACTCTTATCGGCGATAAAAAAAATATCGCCATTAATCTATTCTCAAAGTTGGGTTGGGAGCTGGGTCTATACTACGCAAGCTTTGATGACTTTCACCTTGATAGTTTAGCGCGGATGTATACCTAGCCGAATTGACCCTTCGCAAAGACCCGCCCCCCTTAGTTACTGTTGCTTTGTCCGACAAGCCGTGACGCTGTCACGCCACACACAGTGATAAATGCATCACGGAGCAAAGAGGACACTGACAACACATCGACAGACAAGACAGAGCAGGTTACTTATGATATTTAACAAAGTACTAGCTTTAAATCTGTGTAGTTTTTTAAGAATTTCAAACAATAAAAACCGTTTTGTTGCTCTTTAATGTGTCGTGACCATGGTCGTGACAGATTGCTGTAGCGCCTCAGCTCAAGAGGCTCTTAAACCGATCATCTCTTACTACGAGTCCATTTATAGCATCAAATAAACATGAATGAACATGAGAATCAATGTTGTTTCAAACGCGGAAAGATGTCAATATACCCAGTTTTTCAAGTTTAACTCCACCGAGGTTAATCTTCTAACTCCTATCTGCTTTGTCGGACAAAATGGCGGATTACTTTTAGTCATTTGCTGCGTCCCAATTCGCCTACTTATACTACGCCTTAAATGTACTCTTTCTGTGAACAAAAAGTACATACTTTTGAGTGTGTAGCAAAAGAGTAGACAAGCTTTGGGACATACTATCACGCCATACAATTGCGTCTTTTCTCTCTGTCGCATCCTGTCACCGTAAACTGGCCTGTCAATCATCTTACATCCTCCACATTTCATTTAGCTAATTTCCTACCGTATCAGAGAGAAATGCAGCACGTTGATCTGCAGTCGCGAGTCTTTCATGTGGAGAACTCTCCTCATATTAATGCATAATGATGCATTTAAAAGTTAATGGCCAATCAGATCTTTATAAAAGTCTACATGGTATTTGCAAATGAAAAATAACACATAACATTAAAATAAATATTTTCTATCAGTTTGAACGGATTATTAGTCACTCAAACAACCTCTCAGCGTCGAACGCGCATATTCGCCATGTTTTGTAGTTTTTAACACTTTTTACTCGTATTGTAGTTCTGAACTGAATCCTCGTACAACGCGCAATGGGTTGTGGGCAATATTAGCCTCTAGTGTGCACGGATCCACACTTTGAAAATCTACCGGAAATAGTAGACCATCCGGGGACTTTTGGCATACTCTTTTCAACATACTATGCTTTGGGACACACTTATTTTAATCTCACATACTATTTAGGATGGATAGTATGGACATTGGGACGCAGGGACAATTTGGGTATCTCACATATTCTGAATGTCTTCGGCAGAATTCAAATGAGCCATTTTAATCTAGATTAAAAAAATTAATCTATGCCCACCACTAATATATATATATATATATATATATTACGTCTCAAATTTATAACTTACTGCTCTCAGTGTGCGTTTAATCTTTGTGATACGGTCAACACTTTCATCTGCAGCAGGAGATTTCAGAAGAGCCTCCTGGATTCCTTCAGTTCTCACACCAATCTGTTTGAAAGAACCAAGTGAGTTAAGACTGAAAACTGAATCAGATTGTTAAAAAAAGTCTTGGTTTGCCCACCTCAAGAACATCAGCAGCAGCTCCAGCCAGATAAGCACGTGCTTTAGCTACAACAGCTCTGGGCAGGATGGTGGCGGCATCATTGATCATGTAGGCACTACCAGCAGCTCCAATCATAAGAGGAGCTGCACAGGGACAGAGGCAAAAATGCAATTATTTTGCGTAGGTGTTTTATGGAAAGCCTTATGCATGCTGTATTGGTTTTCAAGACTCACTATGATAGAAGTCCAGCTGAAGGGCTCTGCTGAAACGGAAGCTAAGCCTGTCCAGCTTGCGGCTCATGAGCTTGATGGCAACATTAGCTGCACCAGCACTGAAATGGACAACCATGATTACCTCTGGATTGTGCTCAAATGACATGATAAAGTAAAATATATGAAAAAATATTTGTCATTCTTACACAGCTGCCATATCAGGAGCAGTGATTCTGGTCAAGGACTTGATGTGCGAATAGGCAAAGCTTGCAACCTGCAGGTTAGTCTCCATCTTCATAGCACCAGAAAGACTGGACATGAGAGCCACTGAGGGCTTTGCCTCAAACAACACAAGACAAGCAACCATTCGCACTTCTGGGTGGAGAGCCCTGTCCAATACAAGCTGCAGGGCCACTGGCTGAACCTGAGGGAGGAACAAGATTAGTATATTATTGGAAGAAAGTATTTGTAATCATCTTCTTTTACAGTTGTTCATTCCTACAATGTCTGACACTTGCCAGTTTGGGTTCTTTCTTGGCAATGTTCCTCAGGGCCAAGATGGCATCAACCTGGACTCTAATAGGCACAGAAGCAGCTGCAGTTTTTAGAACAGGAAGGAGCTTCATAATGGGTTTGAGACTAGCAGGGTGACCAGCATTGCCCAGAACTTTCAGAGCCAAAGTAATTTCAGGAATGTCATTCTTGGAAATGGCCTCTGCAGCAAGCTCATGGATGGGCTAATGAGTTTGAGGCACATACATTTAGAACAATATTATAGATTAAGTTCTTGACAGAATTGTATGCTTTCTGGGCTTGAGGTGTTTACCCTGAGGAGCTCAGCAGGACAAGTGGGAACTGCAATGCAGTGTTTGGCAATCATGGAACCATATCCAAGCATGACGACTTCACGAAGAGCTGGGATTGTGGCGATTTTCTCATGCATAGCCAAACTCTGATCAGCAAAATACAGAAATGATTCATTTGATTAAGGTAAGATTTGAAGAACAGCATTTTGAGTATAGTAAGATGTACTCACAGCTGTCAACTGGATGGTGTCCAAATCAGCAGTGACCATTTGCAGAGCAACTACAAGAGCCTGAATGAACTCGGGAATGGTAAGTTCACCAGCCAGAAACTTCTCCTTGATTAATTTCACAATGACCGGAGTGCCAACAGCTGGAAGAGCATCCAGAAGCCAGCGCCTAACAGATTTTGTTTTAAGTAGAACATTTTAACTATATTGCTTCTAACATTTTTACAAAATTTAACCTGTAAACTGGTTTGTCCTTGAACTGAGCCCATATGGCTTCAATATTCTCCAAGGTGGCAGCACGCAGGAGCTGGACAAGCTGAACAAACTTAAGAGGAGCGTCATCATGGACCATGGCCACATTGTTTACAACCAAGTGCTTCAGGACCTCCACAATCTGGTAAGAGACAAGACAATATTCATTTAAAGTGGATGCATTTTCTTATAACTTAGAGCTTTGATGCATTAAATGTAAATCAGTCTACGTCTTTACCTGTGCTGGTGCATCACTGATCTTCATGAGTTGAATGGGGGTCTGGAGAATCTCAGTTGCAAACTCATACTGCAGGGATCCGCGGGCCAAATAATCAGCTTTGATTGGAACAACAGGGGTCTTCTGAATCTCTTCAAAAGCCAAGGTTTGTCTGTAACAATAAATATTTATATATACTGTATATTTCTGCACCTTCACTATGTAAAATTATGTAATTTTCACTAAATATTGTTACTTCATATTTTAAGTGAAATCTCACAGAGGATGAATCATACTTTGCTTCCATCTGGGCAGCACCATGGATCTCATTGAAGGGTGAAAACTGATGCACTTCCTCAACTCTTGCTTCAGCGATCAGTACACCGGCTGCAGCTGGTTTCATGATGTAGTTGTAAGTTGCAGTTTCAGTGAGACTCTTGACCCTCTGTTGAGAGACAGGTAAGTTTCCTTTTTTCAGTCTAGAGAATGTTTTATTTATACTCTTATGAGTGCAAGGTAAGTTATCAACATTTGTGGTCCATTTTTCTTAGAAGACAAAGACGAGCACATAGCTGCTTAAAGTTAATACACTAGCATATAGATTGCCTCAAAGCCAACAGATATGGACTAAAAAACAAACAATTTAGCATTAGCAATAGTTAGCAACATGATAGGTAGATTTCTCAATTCTATGTTGTCTTTTTCATTACCTTCGTGCATTCAGCACACCTGTCAGCATATGCCAAGCCAACATCCTTCATGATTCTCTCCTGGCAGTGGCTCAGATCCTTAGCCTTGGTGACAATAAAGTGGTTGGCCTTTGGATCCTCACTGATGACATACTGAGTCTTGCACACTCCCTGAGCTCCAGCCTTGAAGAACAAGTAAAATAAATAAGATTGTAGAACTTAAAAGAGATTAAAAAAAATGTACTAGGATCACTTTTTCACCTCTTGCAGTTCATAGATGTTTTGGGTCTTCTTGAGATTGAGCTGAAGGATATTGAGGATTCCTCTGTGCAAGTTCAGTACTGTAGGGGAGACTCCTGCAGGGGCGAATACCTTTCCAACCACACCATTAGCATACTCAAACTTGATGGGAATCTGAAGCTGAGCAGCCAGAGCTGAGGTGAGCTTAGTGGCAGGAACAAATGGATCCTTGGGCCAAATGCCAGCATACTCGTGGAGTAGAGGATCCATGAGCTGTAAGGGGACATTTTCATTTAATTGATTGGACATTTAATTGATTGTATGATTGCTTGTAATAGTAGGGGCTAGCTGGGACCTTTTTGTTTTTTAATAGTCATTACCTTCATCAGGAAGGTGTTTTCTGTCACGGCACTGAGGTGAACCTTGCTGCTGACTTTTATACCTGCTCTGGCCAGACCTTCTTGAGGAAGACCACCCAAGAGCAGAGCCTCATACTTGTACACATAGGTCTTATCCAGGGCAAACTCAGGAACTGAAACATAATTTAATATATATGTAGCCTAACCTTTTATATATATTTTATATATAGTCTAAACTAAATCATAACACTTACCAAGGTTAATCTGTTGACTCGCTAAAAGAAACAATAAAGACAATGAGACAAATATCTGAAAAAAAGTTGCATCTAATAACATTTTCCAATCAATGCACTTTCTTACCCACAAAGGCTAGAGTCAAGGCAAGCACAACAGCTCTCATGGCTGGTGGTTTGTGATGAATTCAAGAAAAGTACAGACTTTTATAGTTTTCATTTTTGCTGAGCAAATATTAATTCTAAAATAATGATTAACGAACGTTTCTATGTGTGCGTCTTACACTGAAAATAAGCTTTGGCTGGTTAGATTATTGATAAGAGATATCAATTAGAGGTTAGGCCACCCTGGCCTCTCATCATGTCATCCTTAGGCCATTGTCCACAGTGAAACTATAATATATATTTCACTATTTAATTTCAAGAAAAAATATTTAGAATACTTCCCATTTTTTTGGTATTCTAAAAAATGTTTAGAATACTTTCAAATTTACTTAAATATAACAATGCCCAATTAAAATATTTTGGTTTTATCAATTGTAGAATTGAATCAATTTTGAAAGTTGAATGATTGACAATCACTTATAGTGAATAAAAAATGATAGTTGACACTAGTTATATTTCTAGATAGATAGATTATCATTCATATATGCTTGCACTTATGCATTTCATATTTTGACACATTTTTCGCTGTTCAATAAACTTAAAATTACATTTAGTAGTACATCAGTCAAAATAAGTCATAAATAGACCCTTTCAGAAAAGTTGAAAGGGCAATGTCATGCTATGTGCATCATGCAATTTTGACTTGCACACAGCAAACAAATCAAGAAGTCATGGTCATTGTTTCTAATATTGATAAACATCCAAATCACATAGTTGTCATGTTTATGCATATGGCAAAATATAATTAGAATTCACAAAACATCAGCAGTATGTGGAATTTATGTAGACATGATATAATTATTATATGATGTTCTTTGTACCTCAAATATGGGGTAGATGCAGTGAAGGCTATTTTATAACAATGGGCAAAAAGTAATAAAAGAACAGTTGTGGGAGGATGGTAGCCATGATGCTGTGGTTAGTACACAACTGTACAGTCAGAGTTAAACAGATATGTACAGTTGCATAGATTTGCTTAAATAGTAATGCTTTAGAGAGAGAAATAATGTAAATGTCACACATTTTTGGTGTTTTTTATTCATTGAAGGCAATATTTAGGGTCCCACTTTATATTAAGTGGCCTTAACAACTATGTACTTACATCCAAAAATAAGTACAATGTACTTATTGGGTTCATATTGAATTGCAAAACACTTTTGCTTTTGAGGTGGGATACGGGTAAGGTTAGGGACAGGTTTGGTGGTATGGGTAGGTTTAAGGGTAGGGGTAAGGGTTAAGGGATGGGTCAACAGTGTAATTATAAATGTAATTACAGAAATTAATTACAGATGTAATTGCATGCAGGTGTTTTTAAAATATAAGTACAATGTAGAAACATGTATGTACACAATAAGTGCATTGTATCAAATGATTAATTTGAATGTAAGTACATAGTAGTTAAGGCCACTTAATATAAAGTGGGTCCATATTTAGTTATGAATGTGTGAACATTAGTTAATGTATTAGGTTTTGGAATTAACAATGAACAATATTCTTCACAGCATTTATTAATTTTTGGTTAATGTTAATTATTCTTCATTGTTAGTTCATAATGTATCAACTAGTGTAAATGTATACAATTGTGTATGACTATGCATAGACTTATGTCTGATATTGTTACATCAAAAGAAATATCACAAATGTTGCTAAAGACCATATTTATTAAATTATAGGGGGGTAATTTACATATTTACCTGCCAAATTAGCAATTGTGATACATTTCAGAGCTTGCGCTGATGTGATGTAGTAATGTGATGTAGTTTTATCCCATAAATAAATTTTGTTTAGCTAGTATAATTTTTTTTATTTGTTTAACTGCTTTTTGAAAAAAAAAAAAAAAAAAAAAAAAAAAAAACGTTGCAATTTTGCTACAGTGTTAAACACACTCCTCTGTACAGTAACAGGCCACATGGGCTTCTGCAGTTTCTATCAGATCTTCAGTCTTCTCATAGTTGCTGCTCAGATTTGCAGAAAGGATTGATTTTAGATCTGAAACAAAAGCATCAAATGAAATTGTTGCTTCTAAAAAAGAAATCCATGAAATGTTGTATGAAAATTCAGTGGATGAAGGTCTTACTAGAAGGCAGGCAGTAGTATCCAACAGTGATATGACTAGTCCTAATTGGCAGACAGCCAGGCAGGCAACGCAACACAGGCTCAACAGAGTAGCATTTGGACTCTTGCCTATCTGACTTCTGCTTCTCCAGTTCCACAGTTTCAAGCTTCATGTGACACTCTGGGGAAGATGATATACAATAAATGCATTTTATTGGAGTGAATTGTGTTGTAGCAGTAAAACACTTACGGTCAGCATCATGGCAGCTCTCAGCAGGAAGCACCCATGAGTGAACAAAGCTGACTGAGCTCTTGGTCAGGTATCCACTGGGTGTACGATAATTCTGTAAGATTTCTCCATCAGCCATTCCACACAGTCCACAAGTCTGTCCCTTCATCCAGTCCGCAACATAAATCTGCAAAATCGGGGAAACCTCTTTTTATCTTACAATGGACTGAACCACTGGTTCAAAACAAAAGATTAGTAAAGCTTCGAAGCAGTGTTTTGAAATTGCCCATCACTAGATATTGTTGAAAAGTCGTTATTTTTTTTTTTTTTTGCCGCACAAAAAGTATTTTCATTGCTTTACAATATTAAGGTAGAACCAGTGTAGTCACATAAACTGTTTTAAATATGCATTTAGTATCTTTCTGGATCTTGAGAGGTTCAGTGACATTGCTGGCAACAGAGGCCTCACTAAGCCATCGAATTTCATCAAAAATGTCTTTGTGTTCTGAAGGTGAACAAAGGTCTTACGGTGTAGAACGGCATGAGGGTGAGTAATAAATGACATTATTTTTTCATTTTTGGGTGAACTAACCCTTTAACACCTTGAGCGCAATGTTTGTAATATCAAATTAAACTGTGATACCCTATCATAGTTTAAGTTTAATTCAATGACCCCATATACTGGTCTGTTAAGTTATGTCTTACCTTCCACTGGTCAGTGTCACAGTAGACCTCTTGTAGACCATGGCTTGGTGCATAGAGAGCGATGCCTTGACCCTTCTTTTCAATTTGTATGGTTCCTATAAAGAAAAAAACTAAAATTTACAGGAGAACATACCAAGTCTTCCTTCCCACGGTAGTAACCATCCCATTAAACGTTATATTTAATTGCATAAAATGCATTTCAAATACTTATTTTTCTAATTGCATTGCAACTCTAAAAAGTGAGATGCTAATGCAAGCAACAGACTTTTATACCAAATTTATGTGGAGAGAACCTCAACCTGTTGGGTGCTGGTATGAAATATTCGTGGTTGGTACTTCAATTCCATTCATTTTAACCTTCATTGCACTGCGTTTGTGGTATATGTTTACATCACTGTTGTGAAAAAAAAAAAAAAAATTTAATATTGCAGTGAGGTTGCTTTGTGGAACTAGTAATATCAGTAAGCAGGACTTACATGTCTGCCACCTTAATGTTTAGGTCTTCATGCTCAAAGACATCCTCCTTTTTTATTAGGACTATGAATTTATGCTCTGAAGTGCAGTCTTGAACCAAGACTTGGTAGCAGGAAAGTGGAATTACATAGTTGTATATTCTATGGTTGAAAGTAGTCAAGGTGTTTCTGACCTTACTGCATTTAGCTAAACAGTGAGACAAACAAAACATTTAGTGAAGATAAAGATAAAGTCACAAAAACGAAAGGCCATTACACTTTACTAACCTGAACTAGCCTCTATATAAAGGTTTCGAATTATGTTCATGACTTCTTCTTCTGGATAGGCCTGGACAACTTCAAAAGTTAAAGCGATTGGAAGAACCAAGTTTGACTTGGACAAGGTCATCTGCAAATTCACAAATTTTTTAAAAAAGTGCTGTCAATAAAGGCATAGTGAGTCAGTCATTAGATTGTTTCTTACCGTTGGGGTCTTAATAATGATGTCCAGGGTCCTTTTAGTTGGGACAAGTATGACCAGTTCAATCTGTCTCTCAATGTTTTTTTCATCGCTAATGGCCAATCCAGTCATTTGAGCCGCACCAGGAATGTATTCAGCCAAACTTGAATAGGAAAAAAAAAAAAAGTGTTGACACATTGACATTTATGAAGTGGAACTTTTGCGAAATGGAGAGTAACCAAACCTTTTGGCATAGGTGGTGATAATTGTGGGCACCTTCTCACACTTCACTTTGAGATAGGCCATAGGACTTGGACCATGGTTGCCAGCCCCTGCGTTGATGGAAATTGCATATTGTTGGCACTCTGCACCCCACGCTATCCTTGCCTAGATTAAAGAACATTTTATAGGGTTATAGATAGAGTGTCCATGCTCCTGGAGGGCCACTATCCTGCAGAGTTTAGCTCCAATCCTTCTTAAAGAAGATAACTAGAAACTTCCATTCAAGTGTGTTTAGGCAGGTTGAAGCTAAACTGGCCATCCAGGAGCAGGATTGTACACCCCTAACATAAAAGTGGTATCTGAAACCTGAACCCATTTCATGAAATTTCTTACAGCAACTTCTTGCTTGCTCAGCAGGATGCCATTGGCACACATCTTCCAGTTGTCCTTCACTGCAATAGAGACCACAATGATCTGCACTCTTGAGGTGGGCCTGTCCAGGTAAGCAACAAGCTGGTACCCCAACAATTTGCGATCAACTCTCACAACTCGTGCAATGATAGCAAACACTGGAGGAAGTGAGTCCCCAAGGAATATAGCCTGCTGCATTGTAAAGAAAAAAAAATAAAAAAAGAAAAATAAATAAATAAAAAAAAGGGTTTATCAAAGATTTGCTGATGGGAACTGTCATACCACCTCCTTAACAGGCTTGAAACGTTCACTGTTTTGTCCACTGGAAAGTTCCTAGTGATCCAGAATAAAAATAAAATTTTAAGAGTAAAACACTAAAACATTGACTTTAGTAAATGATGTTTTTTCTTTCATTTATTTCCTAATGTCAGCCACATGCTACACAATTTTAGCCCTAATTTTACGTTGCCGACAGTTGATGGAGATTGCTGTCAAAAACTCAAAATCTGAGGAAATCACATGAGTGACGATCACTGTTTGAATGATCAAAGTTGTGATTTTGAGAGAAGCGCCGATGTGTCGCCAATACATTAAATATCTAGACATGCCTGGTATCTAAGTCCTGTAGTGTGAATTTACCAGTCTGATAATGAAAACTCACTTTGGACAGATGAGGGTTGGAAGAGCGAACAGAACTGCTGGAACTAATGCTGCGGCTACTGGTGCTTCTAGGGTAAAACAATACATTATGGTTGAAGAACCTGGAGTTATTGTTCCTCTGTCCACCCTCCAGTATTTCCTTCAATTTCTGAAGGACAGTCTTGAACTTGGAAGTCTTTGCATCAACAATGTTTATTTCTTTAAGGAGCTTTTTAGCAGCTCTTGGACCCAGTTGGACCTCTAGCTCTAGTCCCTCAACAGCAGGACCATCAGCTGTCAATAAATAAATTATAAGATAAATAATTTTTAATTTTATAACAAACTTAATTCTGACGAAACTCTGAAGATGTCATTTGTATAGTTTTCATTTCAGATACTTGCCTCGAGCTATGTTAATATGTACTCCATGCTGTCCAATCATGTTATAAAGGGTGGTGTTTTTGATGAAGTCAGCATTACAGGACATAATCTCCATGCATGCTTTGACTCCAATGTGAGGTACAACAGAACAAAGAGTTCTGTGAACTGGAACACTTGTCCTCAGTTCAGGTTCCTCGGCAGGTGGCATAACAGATGCCAAATGGTTAACGTTTTCAGATGACTATGTAGGGATAAATAAAACAAATGATTAGAAATTCTCTTTTTTTAACACATATATAGCCAAACAAATCTCTTATTATAGTATCTTACCAAGTCTCCAGGTGAAATCATGGAGGTATGCGTTTCTTGTGAATGTTGCCCAACTACCGCCACAGGTACAATGGGTATAATTCTCTCTGCATTGACCTCCTTAATGTTTCTGGTTACTGCCAAAGTTTCAATGCTAGTTTAGGACAAGAAGCATAAAATGCCACTTGAGTTATGAGATGGTGGCAATGATACAGTGGTGAAATGATACAGACAGTGGTGAAGGACTACTCAAAATATTCCCTACCGTGCAGTCACAGCATGCACTGGAGTACAATAGGAAAGACCTGTATCTTGAAATTAGCATTTGGGATGTCAAACTTTGCTTCCACTTTTAAAGGAAAAAATGTACTGATCTTTCCTCTGGCCATGGAAGCAGCTTGAATAAAGCCAGTGTTTAGTCCCATTACAGCAAAGGTCTGTAAGGCAATGCTGGGTAAAATTTCAGCGGTTAACTTCACATCTGTCTTCATCAGATGAGCAACACTGATGGTTTCAGTTAGAGGTGGTGTAATAATAGCCTGGACTGGATATGATGGCAATAAGAAAGAAGTTAGAAAAAAAAAAGAAAAACAAGAAAAGAAAAAAAACTACAGTACATTTTCTGTATGTAATTCTACAAAAGACACTTGACTAATGTGCCTTTGAGACTGTTTTACCCTTCAGATTAGCAGCAGCAACCGCAGCAGTGTACAAACTAAACTCCATGGGTACACCAGCCACTGATGGGAAGATGCGACGCACTTCAGCCACCAGCAGGGGCTTGGCATATTTGAAAGCAATGCCATTCTGCATTGCTTTAAGTGCTTCCCCTACCAGTTCAGGTATATAGCCTCCAGTGGTAAGCTGTAGATCAAATTGGTTATACTTTATTTTGATGGTCCTCTTTAAATATTCTGTTGACTATAAGTAATGTTGCACCTACATATCAACTAACTCTCATTAGAGTATTAGTAGACTGGTAGGGTTAGGGTTAGTAGAATAAGTTGACATGTATTTGCAAAGTTAGTTATAGTCAGTAGAAGTCAGTCTTTTGGGGACCATCAGAATAAAGTGTTAGCATATATTAAGCAAACAGTTTACTAATACCTTGATGACTGGTAATTGACATTAGGTGCAACTGGTAGGTGCCACGTTACTTATAGTCAACAAAATGTCTAAAGGGGACCATCAAAATAAAATGTTCCCATAAAATTTGATTGTTAGCCCTATGTTGAACATTCTTCTTAAAAGTTTAGGAAAACAATGCAAATTATTTTATATAACAGAGTTTTAGGGTGTGTTCACACTTGTAGTCTGGTTCTCTTGGTTCTTTTTTGTTCAGACCCCTTTTCAGGGTGCGTTTGGTGCGTACCAGGGTTTGGACGGCAGCATTCACTCTTATTCAAATAAACCGCACTAACAGAGCAATTGCATCAGAGTTTGTTTTAATCAAATCAAACCTGCCAAGTGGGAACACACCCTTAGTTCATATGAAATTATATTACTACAATAGACCTGTGTTGCCTGTTCAAGAACTGCTTTGCCAACATTTGCAAAAGCGATCTCTTGTCCAAGAAGTTTCACATAGATCGAGCCCAATGGCTGCTTCTTTGGGAGGGCCTTGAATGCTTTTAACTGCAGTATAACAAATAGACAAAAAATATATATGTAGCTGTTAAGAAACACTGAATAAATTACATTTATAATATGCCACACTTACAGCCTTGAGCACTTGTTTCATCCTTGGCTGCATTTCATCTTTCAGAAATGGAGATTTCAGAAGAGCCTCCTGAATTCCATCAGTTCTGATGCCAACCTGAAAGAATTAGGTACAGTATGGGTTTTAAGAAATTAATGAGAAGAATTGCATCTTCATAGCTACTCACCTCAATCACATCAGTGGCAGCTCCAGCAAGGTAAGCACGTGCTTTAGCTACAACAGCTCTGGGTAGGACAGTGGCGGCATCATTGATGATGAAAGCACTACCAACAGCACCAACCATGAGACGAGCTAAACAATGAAACTAATCAGTAAGTTTTCAGAGGAAAACATCTCCTGGCATGCAACACCATTGGAGATCAACAGAACTTTCTTACGCTCATAACCATCCAAGAAAATTGCTTTGCTGTAAAGAAAACTAAGTTTTTCCAGTTTTGGGTTTAGTATCCTGATGGCAACATTGCAGGCCGCAGCACTGAAAAACACAGGGGAGGATTGTAGATGTTGAAGATTTATATATATCTATATGTTGAAAAATATTGCAGCATTTGTTAGTGTAAACTCACATTAGAGCAAACTCAGGGGATGTGCTCCTTGTCAAGGCTTTCATGTGAGAGTACACGAGACTGGCCACCTGTAGATTTGGTTCCTTCCGAAGAGCACGTGCAAGAGTAATAACCAGACCCATGCCTGGTTTTGTCTCAAAAAGCACAATCCATGAGACCATGCGCAGCTCTGGGTGGAGATCTTTGTTCACAAAAATCTGCAGAACTACATTGTGGACCTGAAATGCAAAGCAAAATGCATATAGTAACTCAGTGTTTCTCAACTCCAGTCTTGGGGACCCAACTCCCAAAATGTTTTAGATGTCTCATAAATTAAAACACTTGATTCAACTTAGTTTGTTAGTGTGCTAAATAGGGAGACATTGTGTCTCGAGTCCCAGGGACTGGAGTTGACCCCATTTGATTAGTATGACAAAGCATGACTCAAAATATCTGACTAACCAGTTTTGGTTCCTTCTTGGCAACAGCCTTCAGAGCCAAAATGGCACCCACTTGAACTCTCAATGGAAAATTAGGTATTTGGGTCCCAAATAATGGTAGAAACTTTGTGATGTATTTAATGCTAGCAGGGTGACCAGCGTTGCCCAGTACTTTCAGAAACAATGTGATATCTGCAATGTCAGTCTCTGCAGTCACCTCAGTAACAATCTCATGGATGGGCTAAAAGAAAAAGAGCATGTTGTCCACATATCCACACATACAGTTAAGCAAATCATTTAAAATTGGGATGAGCATCTTCAGTCACTGTCCTGCAGAGTTTATCTCCAACCCTGATAAAAAAACTAGTAATCCTGAAGTCATTAATAAGCTTGTTAAGGTGTGTTTGCTTAGGGTTGAAGCTAAGGACAGTGGCTCTTCAGGACCGAAGTTGCCCATCCCTAATTTAGAATCTTCTTTACCTCCAAAATCTCCACTGGGCATTCAAGAGCACCACTGCAGTACCTGTTAATCATTGTCCCATAGCCAAGCATAGCAACATCACGTAGAACTGGTGTTTCTTGAACTTTGTGACTCAAAGCCAGACCCTTTGGTGGTTACAACATTTAAGGAACAAGTTCAGACATGCTAAATAATGAGTTTAAGCTTTGAGTCAATCTTCAGATATGAGTGTACGCACAGAGTACATTTTAATGGTGTCCAAATTAGCAGTGACCATGTGCACAGTGGCCAGAAGGACCTGAGTGAACTCAGGGATGGAAAGTGCATCTGCCAAGATGATCTTCTTGATGAATTTTAAAGCAGCTAGGGTGCCAACTGCAGGAACAGCATCTAAGATCCATTTCCTTAGAGAAGTAAAGATGAGAGACAATTTGCAAATAGGTTTTTCAGACTGTTAAATTAATATTGGTGTACCTGAAATTTGGTCTGGTTTTGAATTGAGACCAGATTCCCTCAACAGCATCCGCACTCGCAAATCGCATAAGCTGAATGAGCTGAATATATTTCAAAGGAACATCTTCATGGACTTCTTCCAGTTTTTTGGTTGCCAGATGATTCAGAGCATCTACTATCTAAATGCATACCAGTCAAACAAAAAAGAGACAGTTAAAATACTACTATTAAGAAAAACTCAAACATATTAAATGAAAAATTACAATAATAACATGAATATGTTCTCACTTGAGCCTGTGGATTACTGATTCTCATGAGCTGAATTGGACTCCAGAGAGTCTCAGTGCTAAATTCATATTGTAAAGATCCACGGGCTAAATATTCAGCACTGATTGGAATTATGGGGGATGCCATAATCTCCAGAAAGGTCAAGGTTTGTCTGAAATTTTGAAAATAAAACTAGGTTAACACACAAAAAAATAAACACAGATATAATTAAATCAGAATGAGAGTGCATAAACAAATGTCTTGCCTAGTTTCAATCTGGGTAGCATCACCAATCTCATAATGAGGTGTAAACTGATGAATCTCTTGGACTGTAGCTTCAGTAAACACAACACCAGTTGGAGTTGGCTTCATGGTGTAGCTATAGGTTGCAACTCCAGAGAGACTCTTTTCCCTCTGTCCAATGATATATAGAAGAAACACATCTATGTTTATCATTTTCAGGTCACAAACCCTCCTATCTTTATGGACCCCCAGCTGAAAACCCACAAACTAAAGTACTGATAGGAAAAGAAGTTTTTGATCTGACCTGCTGACATTCAATGCACTTTTCAATGTAAGTCAAGCCAACATCCTTCATTATCCTCTCTTGGCAAAGGGTAAGATCCCTGGACTTAGTGATGATGGTGTGGTTGTTTTCTTCATCTTCACTAATCAGATACTGGGTCTCGCAAATACCTTGAACTCCATCCTTGTCAGAAAGAAGACTCAGTTCAATCTAGCTCAATATCATTGCTAATTAAACTTCATTTCAGTGAATCTAACCTCTTGAACTTCATAGATGTTCTGGGTCTTCTTGTGGTTGAGCTGAAGGATGTTCAGAATTCCTCTGTGCAGGTTGATGACGGTAGTTGGGACCACAGAAGGGGTGAATATCCTTCCAACCTTACCATTGTGTACTCAAACTTAATAGGAATCTGAAGCTGAGCAGACAGTTCTGAGGTGAGCTTAGAAGTGACAAAAGTATCTGTGGGCCAGATACCACTGTACTCAAACAGCTGAGGTTTCGAGAGCTGAAATGAATGGGGAAACTTTGAGCTTCTTTTCAATTATATGTGGGCAGTAAGAGAACAAATCTCCATGAAGGCATTAAAGTCTGGCATAAAAGTTCTGGTACCTTAAGAAAGAATGCATTCTCAGCTGCAGCACTAATTAAAACCTTGCTGTTTATCTTAATGCCAGCTCTGGCCAGACCTTCCTGGTAAAGACCACTAAAGAGCAAAGCCTCATATTTGTACACATAGGTCCCGGTGCCTGCCAAATCAGGGACTAAAAGTGCAAAAAAAGCATTTTACATAATACACATACATACTGTAGAAAAGTATCCTTTTGTTACTAGTAAAATTAGATTAACTACTTACAAAGATTCACATGTTGACTTGCTGAAATATCATAAAAAGAGTAATATTCAGTAATATTCAATGGTATGCTATGATATGCATGCAAATGATGTCATTTAAAACAGCACTGCAGGTTACTTACCCACAAGGGCTATAGTCAAGGCCACTAGAACAGTTCTCATGGTTAGCAGTTGTGCAAAAACACCATGTCGGTTTTAAAGTCAAGCTTTTGCTGGCCAAATACTGATCTCAAAATGTATGATTAACCAGTTGTTTAGCAGAACCAACCGGTTGTGTTTCTACTCCCGCCAGCTGCCAGCTCATTGGTCAACATGGCAATCCAGTGTGTGTTTGTATCTATACTCTCTCTCTCTCTCTCTCTCTACATATATATATATATATATATATAGATAGATAGATAGATAGATAAGCAGCTGAGTTTACATATACAGTTATACATCAAGGTTACAACATACAATACTAAATCCAGCATAAATACAACCAGTTAAAAACATTTACACACCATTAATTCACTCTCATGGTTACATAGTAACCTTTTAAAATGACTATAGGAAACCAATTTTTTAGCTTCATCTCAGTCTGGAGAAGATTCCCATCTGAGGTGGCAGCATATTTAAAGGGGTCATATAATGCCACTTTTACAAGATGTAAAATAAGTCTCTGATGTCCGAGTGTGTATGTGAAGTTTTAGCTCAAAATACCCCACAGATCATTTTTAAAACTTGTTAAATTTGTCACTTTTTGTGGGTGAGCAAAAACACTCCGTTTTTGTGTGTCCCTTTAAATGCAAATGAGCTGCTGCTCTCAAGAAGAGGGCGGAGTTTCAAGAGCTTGTGTTAGCTTAGCTGCTCCAATTACCTCATGCAGAAAATGTCAGAAACTATTCAGATTTTTTTTTGTTCAAACCAGAGTCGGACAATGATGGAGAGACTCGGAAGAAGTGACAACATGTTTCTGAATGGTTAGTGGATAAATTTATGTAGCTGATGTGGAGTTAACTATCTTAAAGTCATTGATTAGCATATTCTGTCATGATAATCTACAAATCACTCATGTGGGAACTGTTGTAAGATCCTACAGAGCCAGAGAATATATGCTGCACGAAGATAGAACAGGTATAGTTTAATTACGTTATATCTTATATTGTCATCTTGCTTTTATGACATGCTATTGCATTTGCGTTATGTACTGTATTGCAATAACATGGCCTCACCCCTTTTTTGCGTGTTCCCGGGGACAGAGTTTATGTAAATTTTAGGGTTTGTGATGTCACTAACCCGGAAGAAGTTGTTGTAGTCCCTACCAGCCGTTTGTTGTAGTCCTAAAACAGAGAATTCTTTCAAAGAAAATATCTCCCTTTGCTTTGAACTTTGAGCATCATAACTTTGTAGATGTTGTTTATGTTCAAACAGCAACATTACACACTAACTAGCTCAGTTCTAACAAAGGGCATACAAAGATATATATATATATATATATAATGATGACTGACTGAACATTATCCCGCCTATTAGATGGCTGCTTCCCAAAAAATAAATGAATGGACATGAAATATTGATTTGAGCTCTAATTGTTTTATTATGCGATGAGAGAGAGAGTGCAAAGTGATACATGAAAAAGAAATCTATTGCTGGTGACAATATATTACATATCCCAAATGCAATAATTATGATTAGCTCACTAGAGCACAACAGTGTGCTATTTGAACATGACAGTGGCATAGTGGACAGCCTCTGTTTCTGTGGCATCTGTTTCACATACAGCTGTAGGGACTGAAGATGTATCTTTTGCTTTAAAACTAATGCTGGAATAATTAATATCTTGATTGTAGGCATCTGCTTTCTGAGTGAGGTCAGAGGATGCAGGGATATTAGTCACCGAGTCATACTGGTGGGGGAAACACAATAAGTAACGTAAGAAATGTTAACTTTCTAAATAAATGTGGGTAAAATTAAATTTAGTGTTAGCAATTCTCACCAGCACCTCCTCCTTTTCAACCCTGTGGGGTTTAGACAAGGTACACCTTCTCCTCCTTAAAGTAACACAACCATTTATATTGTATACAGTCCAATTTTAATAAAAAAATATATTAAAAATTATGTTAAGATTATATTTATATATTATCAAATTGTATTAAATTATTTCACAATTTGAGTCAACATTTTTTAACAGATTTCATTTCATTTGTGACAAAATAGTGCAGAATCCTTAATATTTCTGTTCACTTTTAGCTTATAATTTTCTGTTTTAGGTTTCTCAAAATCCTACTTAAAACAAAATTAACTGACCTATACCACAGGACTCCTATTAGTGCGAGAGTCAAAAACACACACAGTACAACTGCAGTGTTTCGTAGTGCTGTGCTCTCCTCTCGGTCTGTAAGCAGAAATTAATAGATCTATTGCACTCAAACAGACTGCTGCAATCATTTCACACTAGGGCTCTGTTTACACCTGGTATTAAGATGAGTTTTGGTTGATCGGATCACAAATGGATGATGCTAAATACAGGTGTAAAAGGGGTCTAAATCGTTTTGAGCTTGTCTACTTTTGACCACTTCCAGAGAAAGTCGAAAACTCATTCGACTGGATTGCTTTCGTAGTGTAGCCACAAAAGACTGCCTACTCTACACCAACTGACCTAATATGTAGAAGCGTGCTAGCCAGATGGGATTTAAACTTTGTCGGCTGAAGACCCAAGTTTGGTTTGAAGACGAAAAATGTGCCAAGCACAATGTTTTCTCATTGCATGCGGTGTGGTCTTTTTTTTTTTTGCGGCTGTCAGAGCAGAAACGAAAGCTGTGGCTCCTGGTGTGTTTTTCACATTCATATGTAAATTGTGTGAGCTTATTTCATTCATTAAATTGAAAGATCTGAAAAAGCCCATACATTTACCCAACCATAGACCCTCCCCTCATAGAAATCAGGACAGAAATGGTTGAAAGTGGACAAAAGAGACGGATTAAAACACCAGGTGTACGGCATTGTGTTTTCCTCATCTACTCGTGATCCAATTGACCAAAAAGCATCTTAATACCAGGTGGAAACAGTGCCTAAAGCACATGTATCATGAGAGATGTGTTACCTTCTACAGCACAGGAATACTCTTGAAGCTCTTCATCGCTGACTGAGTCCAGGTACAGCTTGTTGTCTTTAGTGAATCCATCCGTTACCTGCCGTCCGTTCTTGTACCAGATGTAAGTGTGTTTGTCGCTCAGAGTGCATTTAGTTGAACAGATTAATATCACTTCCTGTCCCTCTGATATAATGTCTGGACTGCTTGTCACCATCGTATCTGAAAAACAGAACTGAAGTATTTCAAGCTAGTCCCAACACATTTTGACATGGAAAACAAAACCTCTATAAAATGGAGTCATAGTCTTAATGACAGCAAATTGTCTGTAAATCTTCTCATTAAAATATCATCAAATTAATCATGATCAGTTACCTAACAGTAAGAATGACTCCAGGAGATCCAGAGTATTTTCCTCCTGTTGTGTCAGTGATGATCCTGAATCGATATTCTCCAGAGTCGTTCATCTTGAGCTCTTTGATTCTCAGTGTGTTCCCCACATACTCCACACGACCAGCAAACTGACGCTCCTCACGCAGATCCTTGAAATCATGAGATCGGCCATAATGCCAGAATGTTTTATTTACAGTATAACCAGAGGGATGTGAGTATGTGCAGGAAATGTCTACTGTTGATCCCATCAAAGCACAGACTCTTCTAGAGGTGTAAGTCACATCCCAGCAGCCACTCTTAGAAATACCTGAAAGAGTCACAGATTAACATGTAAAACTCACACTTACTTTAAAACTTGTTTAAATTTACACATGGATGAACAAACAGTCCCATCACTGTTTGTATTATTTGATACTCACACAGAGAAGAGAAACGATGTGTTTGATCAGGAGTACAGGAAAAGCTGACAGCATCTCTGTTCAGTAACACATGTATGTTGCGAGAGCTTGTACTTGTGAAATACTGTCCATCCTTCATCCAGTAATAATACCAATCTCCAGAGGTGCAGGAAGAATCACAGGTCAGTTTTATTGTCTCATCTCTCGGGTCTGTAGATGCAGGATTCATCCTCACCTGCAGGTCTGAATTAAAGTAAAAATTAAGAAACACTTCATCACATGACAAATGAAAACAGCTGAACTGACCAGAATCTAGACTCAGTTTCACCTGTGACTGTTAGATTGACAGCGACTGAGCCGAGACGTTTAACTCCATCCTTCATGATGATCATGAGCTGATATTCTCCAGAGTCTCTCTCTCTCAGGTCTGAAATTGTGAGCTCTGAATAGTAATAAACGATGAACTGCTTTACTCTTCCTGAGTAGTCTGAGTCTAAAGTCAAATCTTCAGGTTTGCTGTTTTTTCTCCAGTTTGGACTTTGTTTTTGGCTGAACCAGAACACAGTTTTGATGTTGATGAAGGAGTAAGAGCACTTCAGTGTCACCTGAGACCCCTTCACAGCACAAATACTCTTTTGACTACAGGTCACAGGCTGGAGGTCCAATGTTATGAAGCCTGAACAAGAAAACATTTCATTATTGAGATGAAGTTTACATACAAACAGAAGAGAGATCCTCTATTGGCACAATCACCAATCTGCTGCTCTCACCCATCCAACCATGATGATCAATTTAGTTCAAATTTAAATATTGCCAAAAGTCAATTTTAAGCCGATTTATATACACACTCTATTTTTAATACAGAGACAGAAAATCCTGCCTCTAGAGGACATGGCAAGTTAAATTAGACCAACATTCAGACTGACATTCAGACCTACGACTTTAAAGTTTATTGATCTTAACTGAACTGATCTTGAATGATTTCAACTGTGTAAAAACAGATATAATGATCAACATATCAACAATCACTTTTGGAATGTGAAAGATAATAATTAGTGCCACATATAATTAAAACATGACAGAGCAGAATAAGACACATCAATGCTCAAACCTGAAATGTTCAGCAGCAGCAGGATCAGAGAGGAGAGAGTCTGGAGTTCATGTTCTTCACTTTCTGTAAATTCAGATATGAAATGAAAGACACAGAGCTGCTCGTCCTGAAAAAGACACTGACTGAGTTTCACTGAGACACACTTGAAGGGTCCTTACAGTCAGAATCATGAACACATTAACACACTTCAGAAAGTCATGCCTAAAATTATGTTTTAATGTAATGTTTAAAAGCAATGAAAGTTTAGATTTACCCAAATTGCATGTTGCTTTTGTTCTCTGATGTTAGGTGTCGTTTCTACTGTCTGTTTTAGAAGCTTTGCAGACAAACACTCTGCTGATCTTATTTCCTTCCCTTTTCTTACTAAACCATAAATAGTGAAAGGAGATGTTTAGGCTTCAAAAAATGATTAGTCAAACTCAACTCAGGAAGTCCGTATTAGCCACTATGTTGCATGTGGTTAATCAGTTTAAATGAATTAAACCTTGGGTTTTGTTGTTTTCTGTTTTTAAGTAATATAAAATAAAAAAATCTAAATAGACAAAACATGTATTTATAAATATTCCAGAACCACATATATTAAAGGCAAATATTATTTCATAATTTTTCCTGAAATAACTTAGAGAATCTTAAGTTTAAGGAAACACACACATTTGTATATTTATTTCAGTTGCATTATCAGATGCCCTTTTATTTATTTTTATAGGCACAGAATTATAGGATACATTTATGCTGCATTCAATAACCAACAGTATGAATCTGAGATGACAGAATGTTACATGATGATGATTTTCTCTAACCTACAGTAAATATAAAAAGCTAAACATTGATAAGAATGTCTTATATTTTAAGAGCAGCACAAAAACACAAAGGTCAACAGAGATACAAAATGAAGACAGCAGAGGCCTGTACCATGAAGCCAGATTAGCTGGCTAGCCAGGTAAGTTTCAGATTAGTTTACTCCAATCCTGGGTTTTAGGTACCATGAAAGTGACTAGGCTTTTAGCTGTGTTCATCACCATAGTAACTTACGCTGCACAGCTAACCTGCTCCAGGGCAGGTTATGTTCTGGGTAAAAGATCTCAAAACGAAATTGGGCCAATCAGATGTAAGCAAAGTGACACTGACACATGCAACATAATAAAGTCACTCCCCCTCTTCCTCCAAATTAAAGGTCACTATGTAGTAAAAAAAAAAAAAAAAATTCAACAAAAAAATTGTCTGGCTTCAGTGATAATTAGAATTATTTTATGATTTATAAAATTATTATATGATTTATATTATTATTAATCCATTACACAAGCAATTTTAGTTTAACAGTTATTATTAAGCATAGTTTAAATGAATATTAATATATACAGATCATGTGTAATATAAATAAGCTGTAAATAAACTTTAAAAAATTGACTACATGTGACCGTACATATTTGAATCTCTATTGCTATATATTGTCAACTATACAAACTAACTTCACAAGGTTCACTTGCACTGATAGAGCAAGAACATTTATTTTATTTGTTATCTTTCATGGACAAGTATTTTCTTTAATATAAATGCATTAAATTCTTCATTTTCTTCCATCTCTTAATCTTCAGCAAAAGAGTTTTGAATCGCGCTGGCTCTCTCGCAGAAGTGATTCACAGTTTCTCTCTGTTGCAAGGCTTGTGATTGGCTGTTTGCCACTGATGTCACGCATTCATGTGCAGGCACTCCACAAACTCAGGATCAAAGCCTGAGTTGACAGAGAAAGTTGATGATCAGCATCATGGTACCAACAAAGCTGGACTGGAGTGGTTTGGTTTTGTCAACTCGAAACTAATCCTATAACCCTGAGTTTGTTCAACTACCATCATGGTACAGGCCCCAGGTGTAGTTCAAAACAAAACCTTTAATGACCAAGAGCTTCATCCACTGTGCCACATTCAGCTAGACCTGCTGCCAAAGACACAGATGAGAGTGACAGACAAATTTATATACATTAGATTTTACAATGTCCAAACTGTAATCCTCTCAGGACATGGTACTGATGATGCCTTTATTTCACTGGCTAGTAGATGATAGTATGTACAGAGCTAAACACAAATCACTGAAGCAATGTGTTACGCACTGCACAGGGACTTGAAGGTAGAGGATCCAGTTTATTGAAGGATAATCCACAATCGATTTAGTCAAAACCAGGCAAAGGTCATGCACAGGCAAACAGTCCAAACAATTAAGTCCAAGCAGGTGAAAACAGTAGTCCACGAATGACAGGCAAAAGAACACACAAAAAAACAAAACACATGAAACGGAAACAAGGCCTGAGAGATGCAGTACCTACAGACATGCAAGACCAAGCAAAGAGTGACTGAATTAACCAGGTTTATATAGACAGAAACTAACAAGCTAATGAGCAAAAGCTGAATGTAATCAGTGATGAAACCAGAGGATGATGGGAGATGAAGTCCTTGAGGAAGTGACAACAGTCTGTGATGGAGTGCCCTCTGCTGTCAATTACAGGCACAGCTGGTGACTGTGACACAATGAAGTCTAGCAAACTGTTTAAACAGGACTTTGATTTGAACTATTAGAACACAAAGAGGACACAGTTTTTTCCTGCTTATTAACATTTTTATTGATTTTGCTGTTTTCCACACTAAAAGCCCTTTCACATCAAGAACGATTACCATAAGGTTTAAAACTTTCTAAGAGAACAGAGTCCACACCACAACAATAACAACAATGACTTGGAGAAAATACAGTTGTTATTACTTTTTCCATCTGATGAATATAGAAAACATTGGCAACCAATTAAAATCCATCTGACTTTATAGTGTGCACTGCTATGGTCTTGTCCCAAATAGCACACTTCATGTGCACTCGCGGTTTTGTGGACGATGGCTGCTGTGTGCACGTGTCCATTAAGCCCACAATTCCACTTTCCTGCAGACTTTAGTTCCAGCCCTTATAAACTCACCTGAATTAAATGAACCGTCTTCACAGTTAGGCACAGATCATGAAGGCAATGAAGTCTATAAGCTGCATTTTCCTTCATTCTCATCACCAGCTTTTGACTACTTATTAAATTATTTTCATAAGATAAAGATAAACACAGAACACAAAGACTATCCCCCATCTTCAGGATGGATCAATAAATATGATTTTTATAGAATAAAAAAAATATTGAAAGCATTTCTTACATTTGGCAAGAGGAGGAAAGAATTGGATGGATTAACCTGTACTATTGTTTCATTTTAGTTGTGTTTGATTATGCAGATTGAGCAGTCATTGAGAAGTCACTGTATATGACATCACTGTATCACATGGTGCTGCTGACAGTTCTGACTGTTGCTAGGTGATGATCTCACAGTGACATCACTCCACCAGCTCTGATGGACAGACAGCAGATGAACAGATGTGGGACATCAGAGTCTGAGACAGACAAATAGAAAGATATTAAATACATTTACAACAATAGGTGCGTCCCAATTCGCGTACTTATGCACTATTCTATGACGTTTTTAAGTATAAATAGTGCGAGTACTGTGTTCACACTGAAAATTCCAAAAAGAAAAAGTACACTTTAAATACCCGGATGATGCACTAAATTAACGGAAAAAACGAAGTGTGGAATGTTGGACACTTCAAGCACTCAACTGTCGCAGCTTTAATTACGTAGTGGAGGGGAAGGGAGGATCGGACTCCGTTGTTAAATGACAAAATAACCTTATATAATTCACGCACTACATGGATGAGTACATAGTGCACAAGTACATAGTGTATAAGTGCATAGTGTATAGTGCGTCATTTGGGGACGCAACGAATGTTTTTGTCATTGCATCTCTTATAGTATATTCTCTATAAGCATAATTCCTCACCTTCAATTTTGTTTTCTGTTTGGTTTTGAGAGTAGACACATTCTGATGAAAAACCTGTTGAATCATAATTCACATTCTTATCATCTGAATTCATTTCATTAACTGAATGTCATGCAATTGTGAATTTCCCTGGATGTTTTACTCACCACATCCACAGAGCGGCTATTATGAGAAACTGAGGTGAAAACACCAACAGAATGACTGTATAATGGCTGAACGCTGTGCTGTCCTCTGGATCTTCACAACACAAAGAAGTGAATCATGACTATCAGAGAAACCACCTGAATTCAGAGATCATTTCACACTGAAGCACATGTATCATGAGAGATGTGTTACCTCCTACAGCACAGGAATACTCTTGAAGCTCTTCATCGCTGACTGAGTCCAGGTACAGCTTGTTGTCTTTAGTGAATCCATCCGTTACCTGCCGTCCGTTCTTGTACCAGATGTAAGTGTGTTTGTCGTTCAGAGTGCATGTAGTTGAACAGCTTAATATCACTTCCTGTCCCTCTGATGTAATGTTTGTGCTGCTTTTCACCATCGTATCTGAAAAACAGAACTGAAGTATTTCAAGCTGGACGTAATATTGATTTTGACATGGAAAACAAAACCTCTATAAAATGGAGTCATAGTCTTAATGAAAGCAAATTGTCTGTGGATCTTCTCATTAAAATCTTATCAAATTCATCATTATCAGTTACCTGTAACAGTAAGAATGACTCCAGGTGATCCAAAGTATTTTCCTCCTGTTGTATCAGTGATGATCCTGAATCGATATTCTCCAGAGTCGCTCATCTTGAGCTCTTTGATTCTCAGTGTGTTCCCCACATACTCCACACGACCAGCAAACTGACGCTTCTCACGCAGATCCTTGAAGTCACCAGACTGAACGTAATGCCAGAATGTTTTATTTACAGTATAACCAGAGGGATGTGAGTATGTGCAGGAAATGTCTACTGTTGATCCCATCAAAGCACAGACTCTTCTAGAGGTGTAAGTCACATCCCAGCAGCGATCCTTAGAATTACCTGAAAGAGACACAGATTATCACATCCCTTACGAAAACTAGTATACTTCAAGTTCATTTGATCAAGTATACTAAAGTAATGTTCAAGTATATTTTTAAGTATACTTTATGTAGTAGTATAATATCAATGTACTAGTAGTAAACTTGTAAGTGTACTATTTTAATACCGCTTGGGACTAAATTGGCCCAATTGAAGTATACGTTTAAGTGTACTATAAGTGTAACAGTAGTAAACTTTAACTAGTTCACAGCTACGTTTCTCATTTGTACTGCATCTGTACTAAAAGTGAACTTATACTAGTAGTTTACTATTTTAATACTAGTAGCTACATTTTTAGTATACGAAAGTACACTTTGAAATATACTCTCAGTAAACTGCTAGTTTAGTGCAAGTACTTTTAAGTTTTCTTTAAGTGAACATGACATCACACTTATAGTTTACTTTTTTATATATTATTTTTGCACTTTACGCATACTTCTATGTTCCACAGCAAAAACTGCAGTGTTAAATTAACTCTCCTGGGAGTACATGTGAGACCATACTCAAGAGTGTTAAAGTGTTAAAATACGAGTGTTAAATGAACACTGAAGCGGTGTTAAAGTTATTGAGTTAATAAGTGATTAATTGAGTGATGATTGAGCATTATTGAAGACACCTGATGATAACAAGCAGAATCACCAAGAGAAAATCACAATTTTTAAGCCACCATCGTGGAGATGAGGGTTTGTTTTAGTTGGGCTCTTGTCCCTTGACTTTTTAAAATAAAATTTTGTTTGGGCTGTTTTAACTGAGTTATAACATCCAGACAAACAAGTGGAAAAAATGATCAGGTGGTGTTGGTTATGTTTTTACATAATCATTATTTGATCAGAATCACTGAACTCATTTAGAGCCAATCTTGAGTTAGATTTACATTATTGGTTACAACAGCACTGTGATTCTACAGCACAAGATCAGCTTTATCAATATAATCTGAAGGATTTCACAAACAGTTGTTCTGAGCAAAAAAAAAAAAAAAGTCTTTCTCTTAGGCACACACAGACATCAAGAATCAGTCTGTGAATCTCAACAGTGGTGAGAATAATAAACCATGTTGCAGTGCATTCTGGGTGCCACCATCAAAATTCTCCAACACCAATCTCCCATCATGCATTGCTGCATGAATAAATTATGAGCTGAATTGTCTTAGTAATTTTCTTTATTCTCATATTTTATTTTGTTCCGTTTATGCGACTTTTTAGTAGCTTGTTTTCTAATGTTCAGAGTTGATCTGTTGATCAGAATATGTTGCTTGTCACCGTCGTTGAGATTCACAGGCTGATTCTTGATGTCTGTGTGTGCCTAAAAGAAAGATTTTTTTTTTTTGCTCAAAACAACTGTTTGTGAAATCCTTCATTATTATAAAGCAGATCTTGTGCTGTAGAATCACAGTGCTGCTGTAATCAATAATGTAAATCTAACTCAGAGATTGGGCTCTAAATGAGTTCAGTGATTCTGATCAAATAATGATTATGTGAAAACATAACCAACACCACCTGACCATTTTTTCCACTTGTTTGTCTGGATGTTACAACTCAGTTAAAACTGCCCAAACAAAATTTTATTTTAAAATGTCAAGGGTCAAGAGCTCAACTAAAGCAACACTCATCTCCACGATGGTGGCTTAAAAATTGTGATTTTCTCCTTTGGTGATTCTGCTTGTTATCATCAGTGTCTTCAATAATGCTCAATCATCACTCAATTAATCACTTAATTATCTTATTAACTTTAACACTTTTCAGTGTTCATTTAACACTCTTATTTTAACACTTTAACACTCTTGAGTATGGTCTCACATGTACTCCCTGGAGAGTTAATTTAAATACCTTGAACTGTACTTTAACTCTTTCCATTTTAAAAACATTTTATTGTAGCTTCATGAATCCTTTTTATCAACACTTAAATATAAGTAAGTTTATTTTTTATTTTTTTATTTAAAGTAGATCGAGTCCATAAACAAGTCCACGTATAGGCCAAATATACTTAGACTTTTGTCAAGTATACTTTAGTGCAATTTTGAGTATATATCTCAAAAGTACATAAAGTATATTTCTGAGAAGTATATAAAGAGTAGACTGAAAGTATACTTTCTTATTTTTAGTTTAAAAGAAGTATACTAATTGCACACTTGAATAAACTTCTTTTTCGTAAGGGATGACAAAAGAAAACAGCTGAACTGACCAGAATCTAGACTCAGTTTCACCTGTGACTGTTAGATTGACAGCGACTGAGCCCGAGACGTTTAACTCCATCCTTCATGAACATGAGCTGATATTCTCCAGAGTCTCTCTCTCTCAGGTCTGAAATTATGAGCTCTGATCGGTAATGACTGATGAATGGCTTTACTCTTCCTGAGTAGTCTGTGTCTAAAGTCAAATCTTCAGGTTTGCTGTTTTTTCTCCAGTTTGGACTTTGTTTTTGGCTGAACCAGAACACAGTTGTAATGTTGATGTAGGAGTAAGAGCACTTCAGTGTCACCTGAGACCCCTTCACAGCACAAATACTCTCTTGACTACAGATCACAGGGAAGAGGTCCAATGTTACGAAGCCTGAACAAGAAAAACATTTCATTATTGAGATGAAGTTTACATACAGAGGACAGATCCTCTATTGTCACAATCCATTCTCACCAATCTGCTGCTCACACCCGTCCAACCATGTTGATAAATTTAGTTCAAATTTAAATATTGTCAAAAAGGTCTTTTTTTTTTTGTTGTATCTAGAACAGAGAGGAAACTTTAACTTTAGCAACATTCAGACCTACTGGACATTAAGTTAAACTGATCTTAAATAATTTTAACCATTTTGTAAATATAGAGTAATATTGATTTTAAAAAAAAAAGAAAAAAGAAATCAAAACAATCACTTTTGGAACATGTAAAAAGGTAATAATTAGTGCCAGTTTAATTAAAACATGACAGAGCAGAATAAGACATCAATGCTCAAACCTGAAATGTTCAGCAGCAGCAGGATCAGAGGAGAGAGTCTGGAGTTCATGTTCTTCACTTTCTGTAAATTCAGATATGAAATGAAAGACACAGAGCTGCTCGTCCTGAAAAAGACACTGACTGAGTTTCACTGAGACACACTTGAAGGATCATTACAGTCAGAATCATGAACACAGTAACACACTTCAGAAAGTCATGTTTAAAATTACGTTTTAATAGAATGCTTAAATGAAAGATTAAATTCACCTATATGTTGCTGTTGTTCTCTGATGTTAGTTGTTGTTTCTACTGTTCTACTCTGTTTTAGAAGCTGTGCAGACAGACACTAGTGGAAAGGTTTAACTTTGTAAATTGTGCAGTTGTGCTGGATGTGTTGTCTTGTTTGATACAAAGGAACCAAAACCAGATGGGTGAGAGACGTGTCAATCCCCCCCAATCTATATGCAGCTATTTTTATGTGTAAGGAACACCTGCAGTTCAACTAAATACCATGTAAGGAGCTGTTTTGTTTGATTAATAAGAAGCTCCCTCCCATCCACTGTGGAGGGGTGGCCTGTAAGTATGTGACTGTGACTTCCTCTTTTTTTCTCTTCACACTGCTGAGCATCTCTGTAACTTTGCAGAATAAAAACCTTTTAAAGACACCTTGTTTGTTTTTCCAAATCAGCTTCGTCATAATTAAGCTTCTTTTCCCATGACAACACTCTGCTGATCTTACTTCCTTCCCTTTTCTTACTAAGACAAAGATAAAAGATGTTTACACTTCAGAAATTGATTAATCAGACTCAACTCAGGAAGTCAGCCAAATAGACAAAAATATTCCAGAACCACATATATTAAAGGCAAATATTATTTCATAATTTTTCCTGAAATAACTTAGAGAATCGAATGAAACACACACATTTGTATATTAATTTCAATTGCATCATCAGATGCCCTTTTATTTATTTTTATAGGCACATGATTATAAGAAATCATATACAGTGAAGGATACTGTCACGAACGCCAGCGAAGATCCCTCGATCGGCCACCGGAGGTCTCACTCTCCCGAGTACTAACTGGACTACAAATGTCTGCGTTTCTGATTGTTTGCTAATTGCCCCGATCTCTTGCCCGGTTATGACCACGATTATTGGACTGTCTCTGACACTGTTGTTTACTCTGGTGATTCAACCCACGCCTGCCGGTACTCTGAGTTTGCTGTTTACTAATAAACCGCTTATGGATCCCAATCAACCTGAGTCTGCGTCACAGCGGTCCTCATGCACTTCTCTAATGAGTTATGTGCCCAAGGGAATTTGCTAGCAGCCCACCAGCAGCAATTGGCCCGACTCACCACCGTGATGGAGGAGCTGGTGAAGTCTCTACAAAGTCTGCACCAACCCGCAACTGATCCAGGCCCTTAAGCAACGTTCTCTAGCTCAACGCTAGCAATGGTGTCGCCGACCCCTGTGAGTACCCATCCACGTCTTGCTGTCCCCCAAAAAAATTTTTTCGTAAGGGTTATCAGAAAATAAAAATAGTTTGTTAGTTTATTTAAACTGTCTGGCGCCCAATCTGAATAATGTAATTTTGGGATAAACCACCATTACAGCTCGCAAACCTATGACTTTAGGCAAAATGAACTAGTTATAGGCAGATTTATATATTTATTTATGACCAGAAGGTGGCACTGTTTTCACATTTAAGCACAGATCAATTGCTTTCCACAATAATACAATTGTTTTCCACATTAACAGGCATCATTACTATGGTTACAGTTCTTCTATTGAAATATAAAATATGAAAGTCTGTGCTAATACAAGAATAAATAAATCATAAGATAAAGACAAACAGAACATAAGCACCCATTATAAAGATGGATCCATTTACAATCTAGGAGGAGGAAAGGAATGGATGGATTAACCTGTACTATTGTTTCATTTTAGTTGTGTTTGATTTTGCAGATTGAGCAGTCATTGAGAAGTCACTGTATATGACATCACTGTATCAATGATGTTGCTGCTGGCAGTTCTGACTGTTGCTAGGTGATGATCTCACAGTGACATCACTCCACCAGCTCTGATGGACAGACAGCAGATGAACAGATGTGGGACATCAGAGTCTGAGACAGACAAATAGAAAGACATTAAATACATTTAAATACATTTGTTTATTATTGTATGTCTTAAGCATAAACATATTTAAGCATAATTCCTCACCTTCAATTTTGTTTTTAGTTTGTTTTTTAGAGTAGATGAATTCTGATGAAAAACCTGTTGAATCATAATTCACATTCTTATAATCTGATTCCATTTTATTATATTCACTGTTCATCATGCAGTTGTGAATTTCCCTGGATGTTTTACTCACCACATCCACAGAGCTGCTATTATGAGAAACTGAGGTAAAAACACCAGCAGAATGACTGTATAATGGCTGAACGCTGTGCTGTCCTCTGGATCTTCACAACACAAAGAAGTGAATCATGACTATCAGAGAAACCACCTGAATTCAGCGATTATTTCACACTGAAGCACATGTATCATGAGAGATGTGTTACCTCCTACAGCACAGGAATACTCTTGAAGCTCTTCATCGCTGACTGAGTCCAGGTACAGCTTGTTGTCTTTAGTGAATCCATCCGTTACCTGCCGTCCGTTCTTGTACCAGATGTAAGTGTGTTTGTCGCTCAGAGTGCATGTAGTTGAACAGCTTAATATCACTTCCTGTCCCTCTGATATAATGTTTGGGCTGCTTGTCACTATCGTATCTGAAACCAGAACTGTATTACTTCAAGCTGGACCTAACAATGATTTTGACTGACATGGAAAATAAAAACTTTATAAACTGAAGTCATAGTCTTTGTCTGTGAACAGTTTGCTGTCATCACCCTTACAAAAAACTAGTATACTTCAAGTTCATTTGATCAAGTATACTAAAGTAATGTTCAAGTATATTTTTTAACCCTTTGATGCGCAAGCTATGAAAACCCCTTCTAATGCGCAACATGGGTCAAAAATGACCCGTATTCATTTCCTATGTAATTTCAATCATGGTTGAGTGTTTTCTTTGCTGAATCTTTGAAATAAATGTATTTTATCATTCATTTATTCCAGGTATTCTTTAAATATCTTGTTTTTGATTGTCAAAAATCATTATGTTCATTTTTTCTTTCTTACTTTATAAACAAACACAGTTTTTGTATTTCTACATCAATTTTACACACATGGGTCAAAAATGACCCGTATTCATTTCCTGTGTTATTTCAGTCATGACTGAGTGTTTCTTCGCTGAATCTTTGAAAGAAATGTAATTTGTCATTTATTCCAGGTATTCCTTAAATATCTGTTTTGATTTTCACAAATCATAGCTTTGTATTTCTACATCAATTTTACACACATGGGTCAAAAATGACCATATTAGAAACCATTGCAAATTTTCGCAAGTAAGAACTATTTACTGCAGACAACTACTCATCCGCCACACATTTCACGTCTCAACATGGCTGCTTTTGTATATTTGATGGATGAAAGTCATATTATATTTCATAGGCTATATATTATATTTCATAATCTTTATTTTTTGTCATAAACCAATGCTACTGGCCACCTTTTACATCTATCGTGTTCCTAAAAAGTAACAGTTTGAACAAGGGTTCTGTCCAACAGTGAAAATATAATAGTGTATTTGAATTTGAATTTGAATATTCTTGTGCTTTTGATTTTCTTTATCTAGAGTGTTAGTGGCTGGTCCTCAACAGAACTGAGGTGGATGATGACATCACTGTAAAAAAGCTGAAAGTATACTTTGCGCACAGTCGAACGCAATTTAAATGTGTATGTGCAGGTTGCACATACACAGTTACAGAAATCTGGTGGAAATTATAAAAAGTTACAAAAATCTGTATGCTGACCCTCACATGCATAAAACATGAAGTATACTTTGGCCTTAGAAAGATAATGACACAAAAAAAAAATCATTCAAAAAGAAAGGAAACATTTAAATAAGGATTTGTTTATTGAGTAATACCTGGAATAATGAATGATGATATTAATTTATTGTAATATATCGATATAGAAAATAACTCATTCAGGTCACTTTAGACCCATGTTGTATATGTCCAAAACTGTTACTTTTCAGGAACACTGACAGATTTAAAGGGTGACCAATTGCATTGATTTATGACAAAAAATAAAAAATTATGAAATATATAGCCTAATATATTAAATATAATAAGACTTGCATCCATCAAATATACAAAAGTAGCCTTGTTAAGATGTGAAATGTGTGGCAGATGAACAGTTGTCTGCAGTAAATATGTTCCTACTTGCAAAAATTTGCAAATATTAAAATTTTATATGGGTCATTTTGACCCATGTGTGTAAAATTGATGTAGAAACTGCGTTTGTTTATAAAGTAAGAATAAAAAATAAACAATTATTGTAGAAAATCAAAAACAAGATATTTAATGAATACCTGGAATAAATAATGACAGAATACATTTCTTTCAAAGATTCAGCGAAGAAACACTCAGTCATGACTGAAATAACAGAAATGATACGGGTCATTTTTGACCCATGTGTGTAAAATTGATGTAGACAAACAAAAACTGTGTTTGTTAATAAGTAAAAAAGAAAAAATGAACATAATGATTTTTGACAATCAAAAACAAGATATTAAGGAATACCTGGAATAAATGAATGATAAAATATATTCTTTTATAGATTTAGCAAAGAAACACTCAACCATGATTGAAATTACATAGGAAATGAATACGGGTCATTTTTGACCCATGTTGCGCATTAGAAGGGTAGTGATACAAAAATGATTTTTATTCAAACAGGTAGAAAAAAAAATATTAAAATGAGGATTTGTGATGATCAAAAGAAGTTAATTGAGGAATACCTGGAATACTGAATGATGAAATTCATTCTTGCAAAGATATAGAAAATAAAAAACTCAGCGGGTCATTTTGACCATGTTATGCTCAAAGGGTTAAGTATACTTATGTAGTAAAGTATAATATCAATGTACTAGTAGTAAACTTGTAAGTGTACTATTTTAATACGCTTGGGACTAAATTGGCCCAATTGAAGTATACGTTTAAGTGTACTATAAGTGTAACAGTAGTAAACTTTAACTAGTTCACAGCTACATTTCTCATTTGTACTGCATCTGTACTAAAAGTGAACTTATACTAGTATACTAGTAGTTTACTATTTAATACTAGTAGTAGCTACATTTTTAGTATACGAAAGTACACTTTGAAATATACTCTCAGTAAACTGCTAGTTTAGTGCAAGTATACTTTTAAGTTTCTTTAAGTGAACATGACATCACACTTATAGTTTACTTTTATATATTTTTTGCACTTTAAGCATACTTCTGTTCCTACACAGCAAAAACTGCAGTGTTAAATTAACTCTCCTGGGAGTATGTGAGACTCAAGAGTGAAGTGTTAAAATAAGAGTGTTAAATGAACACTGAAGCAGTGTTAAAGTTATGAGTTAATTAAGTGATTAATGAGTGATGATTGAGCATTTTGAAGACACCTGATGATAACAAGCAGAATCACCAAAGGAGAAAATCACAATTTTTAAGCCACCATCGTGGAGATGAGTGTTTGTTTTAGTTGGGCTCTTGTCCCTTGACTTTTTAGAAAAAAATTGTTTGGGCTGTTTTAACTGAGTTATACATCCAGACAAACAAATGGAAAAATGATCAGTGGTGTTGGTTATGTTTTCACATAATCATTATTTGATCAGCTTATACAATACAGAAGACAGTTATACATACAGAATTTTTTTTTTTTTTAAAAGTTGTCCTTATCACAAAAAAAAAAAAAGTTCTTTTAGGCACACACAGACATCAAGAATCAGCCTGTGAATCTCAACGACGGTGACAAGCAACATATTCTGATCAACAGATCAACTCTGAACATTAGAAACAAGCTACTAAAAAGTCACAGAAAAAACAGCAAAATTTAATAGTGAGAATAAATGAAATTACTAAGACAAGGCTGATTCTTGATGTCTGTGTGTGCCTAAAAGAAAGATTTTTTTTTTTGCTCAGAACTGTTTGTGAAATCCTTCAGATTATATTGATAAAGCGGATCTTGTGCTGCTGTAATCAATAATGTAAATCTAACTCAGAGATTGGCTCTAAATGAGTTCAGTGATTCTGATCAATAATGATTATGTAAAAACATAAACACCACCTGACCATTTTTCCATTGCTTGTCTGGATGTTATAACTCAGTTAAAACTGCCAAAAACAAAATTTTATTTAAAAAGTCAAGGGACAAGAGCCCAACTAAAGCAAACACTCATCTCCACGATGGTGGCTTAAAAATTGTGATTTTCTCCTTTGGTGATTCTGCTTGTTATCATCAGGTGTCTTCAATAATGCTCAATCATCACTCAATATCACTTAATTAACTTATTAACTTAACACTTTTCAGTGTTCATTTAACACTCTTATTTTAACACTTTAACACTCTTGAGTATGGTCTCATATGTACTCCCTGGAGAGTTAATTTAAATACCTTGAACTGTACTTTAACTCTTTCCATTTTAAAAACATTTTATTGTAGCTTCATGAATCCCTTTTATTCAACACTTAAATATAAGTAAGTTTAATTTATTTTTTTAATTTTTTATTTAAAGTAGATCGAGTCCATAAAAGTCCACGTATAGGCCAAATATACTTAGACTTTTGTCAAGTATACTTTAGTGCAATTTTGTATAATCTCAGAAGTACATAAAGTATATTTCTGAGAAGTATATAAAGAGTAGACTGAAAGTATACTTTCTTATTTTTAGTTTAAAAGAAGTATACTAATTGCACACTTGAATAAACTTCTTTTTCGTAAGGGCAGTGTCATTAAAATCTTATCAAATTCATCATTATCAGTTACCTGTAACAGTAAGAATGACTCCAGGTGTTCCAGAGTATTTTCCTCCTGTTGTATCAGAGATGATCCTGAATCGATATTCTCCAGAGTCATTCATCTTGAGCTCTTTGATTCTCAGTGTGTTCCCCACATACTCCACACGACCAGCAAACTGACGCTTCTCACGCAGATCCTTGAAGTCACCAGGCCGATCGTAATGCCAGAATGTTTTATTTACAGTATAACCAGAGGGATGTGAGTATGTGCAGGAAATGTCTACTGTTGATCCCATCAAAGCACAGACTCTTCTAGAGGTGTAAGTCACATCCCAGCAGCGATCCTTAGAAATACCTGAAAGAGACACAGATTAACATGTAAAACTCACACTTACTTTAAAACTTGTTTAAATTTACACATGGATGAACAAAACAGTATTCAGTACATCATTGTGTGAATTATTTGACACTCACACAGAGAAGAGAAAAGATGTGTTTGATCAGGAGTACAGGAAAAGCTGACAGCATCTCTGTTCGGTAACAGATATATGTTGCGAGAATCCGTACGTGTGACATACTGTCCATCCTTCATCCAGTAATAATAATACCAATCTCCAGAGGTGCAGGAAGAATCACAGGTCAGTTTTACTCTCTGATCTCTCGGGTCTGTAGTTGCAGGATTCATCCTCACCTGCAGGTCTGAATTAAAGTAAAAATTAAACACTTCATCACATGACAAATAAAAACAGCTGAATTGACAGTTTCACCTGTGACTGTTAGATTGACAGCGACTGAGCCGAGACGTTTAACTCCATCCTTCATGAACATGAGCTGATATTCTCCAGAGTCTCTCTCTCTCAGGTCTGAAATTGTGAGCTCTGATTGGTAACTACCAATGATTGGCTTTACTCTTCCTGAGTAGTCTGAGTCTAAAGTCAAATCTTCAGGTTTGCTGTTGTTTCTCCACTTTGGACTTTGTTTTTTGGCTGAACCAGAACACAGTTTTGATGTTGATGAAGGAGTAAGAGCACTTCAGTGTCACCTGAGACCCCTTCACAGCACAAATACTCTCTTGGCTACAGGTCACAGGCTGGAGGTCCAGTGTCAGAGAGCCTGAACAAGAAAACATTTCATTATTGAGATGAAGTTTACATACAGAGGACAGATCCTCTATTGTCACAATCACAAGTCTGCTGCTCACACCCATCCAACCATGATGATCAATTTAGTTCAAATAAAAACTTTTGGAAGATGTGAAAGATAATAATTAGTGCCACATTTAATTAAAACATGACAGAGCAGAATAAGACATCAATGCTCAAACCTGAAATGTTCAGCAGCAGCAGGATCAGAGGAGAGAGTCTGGAGTTCATGTTCTTCACTTTCTGTAAATTCAGATATGAAATGAAAGACACAGAGCTGCTCGTCCTGAAAAAGACACTGACTGAGTTTCACTGAGACACACTTGAAGGGTCATTCAGAAAGTCATGCTTAAAATTATGTTTTAATGTAATGTTTAAATGCAATGAAAGTTTAGATTCACCTACATTACATGTTGCTCTTGTTCTCTGATGTTAGTTGTCATTTATGTCTGTTTTAAAAGCTTTGCAGACAAACACTGTAGTGGAAAGTTTTAACTTTTGATACAAAGGAACCAAAACCAGAACCAAAACCAGATGGGTGAGAGACGTGTCAAAGCCCCCTAATAGGGGTGGCATGTCAAAGCCCCCAAAAACTAATAAGTGTGGCATGTCTCCTCTGGGTATAATATCTACTTTCTTTCTTCTGGTGTGGTAAGAAAACATCTTAGGGATTTCAGAAAAGTCTAATGTGTTGATCTAATGTGTTAGATAGATATCGAAATAAATCGCAGAATCAAAATTGCAAAAAAATGTCCCAGATTACCCGAATTCACCCTAACAACAAAAGGAAATCTACACAATTTAAAAATAGTTACTATTAGAATTTGGACAAAAGAAAAACTAAATATAGTAACAAAAAAGGTGTGGTTTTGTTGATTCAGGTTTAAAAGAAAAGAGGAAAAGAGGAAGCAGAAAAGCAGAAGTGAGAGTCTGGTTATGAATTTTGAAGCATCGTTTGGAGAAGTCAGAAGGGCAAGCGAGGCCGTTGTGTCATGAAGATGCTCTGTTGAATTATTTGCGTGTGGATAAGGTCCGAATGTCTGCGTTGTGGAATAATGGCGCATGGACGCCAGGCCCGGCTCCAGCTTTGAGATGTAGGGTGGGCCCAGAGTTTTGACATTATTTTATTTTTTCCCCATAACTAAACTTTATTTTATAACAAAAGAGGCAGGTCTTCAAAGGGACTCCCTATATTTAAAGGTCTCAACACAAAGGAGCTTTTCTACGTCTTCATTCTGGTTTAGATTTTTTATTTGCCCTGCAAAAAATTATCACTGGCTACATCACACACACACAAAAAAAAAAAAAAAGTATGTAAGAAAAAATGATGAGGACTTTGAAGATCTTGATGAAGAAGTTTATTGCAGCGTAGCAGTGACAAAGTACACGTAGCACCTTGGCTTCATCTGAGTCGGAATGAACCCAGAACATCCAAATCTCAAACCTTTTATCCTATTACAGTTCACCACTCTTCATGTAAATGTAGTTTCTCATGTTTTACCAGCTGTGGTCTGTATGTTAATAAGTTGTGACACCTCATTGTCTGAGATGGTTCTCTGTGTCCCACACCCATTCCCATTCTATAGTTGATGACCGTTTGATGAGTCTAAATGATACATAAACAATATACCAGTTGACTTTCTTCATCTCTACTATAATTAAGCCATTTTGGGGATGAGCTCATTCTAAAATATACTTTGGAGTGGAATCTGGGTCGAGGCAGACTACAATTTCTTACAAGTATTAGTATTTAAATAAATATAAAGACAAACAGCCAGTAATAAAACAGGAACAAATAAACAAATTACAAGCAATAGCACAAATAAACACAATCAGGGACATACCTTTGCTGCAAATGTATAGTTGCTGATGCACTGAAAATCTCTTTATCTAAAATGTTTTTAGAGAACTCGAATGAAATAAGTTCATAATGATAATATGCTCACATTATTAGCATATAATAAATATTAGTTTGTAAATTTAAATGGCAGTTGGACAATTTGAGGCAGTCGGTTTCTGTAAATGAAATGAGGTAACATGAGTTTTAATTTAGTTCATGGTATCTTTACAGTAACTTACTGTAGATTACAGTAAATAACTGTACAATCGACAGTAGATTACTGGCAACAGTGTTGCCAGTATTTTACTGTAAAAAAAAAAAAAAAAAAAAAAAAACCTGGCAAGGTCTAACAGTGTACTGTATAGACTATACAAGTATTCGATATTAAACAATAGTGGATTTAACATTAAAATTTTACAGTGTAATGTAGCCTTCTGCCTTTAAATACTTTGGTCATTTCAAGAATAATTTATGCAATTTTATATTATTTAAAAGAATTAAAAGAGCAGTTTCATGTCTATCTTTATATTGTTCAACTGAGGTTGATTTGAAAGTTATTAATAAGTAATGGAATAGTTCTTAGAGTAATTAGTACAGTAATCTAATTACACTGTTGAGGATGTACTTTGTAGCTAGTAATTAATTACTTTTTTTAGAGTAACTTACACAATATGTTATGGGTTTTTTTTTTTTTTTTTTTTCTTCGTAAGGGTTATCAGAAAATAAAAATTGTTTGTCAGTTTATTTAAACTGTCTGGCGCCCAATCTGAATAATGTAATTTTGGGGTAAACCAGCTCACAAACCTATGACTTTAGGCCAAATGAACTAGTTATAAGCAGATTTATATATTTATTTATGACCAGAAGGTGGCACTGTCTTCACAGTTAAGCACAGATCAATTGCTTTCCACAATAATACAATTGTTTTCCACATTAACAGGCATCATTACTGTGGTTAAAGTTCTTCTATTGAAATATAAAATATGAAATCTGTGCTAATACAAGAATAAAGAAATCATAAGATAAAGACAAACAGAACATAAGCACCCATTATAAAGATGGATCCATTTACAATCTTTATAGGAGGAGGAAAGGAGTGGATGGCTAAAACCTGGACAGTAGTTTAATTGTAGTTGTGTTTGATTATGCAGATTGAGCAGTCATTGAGAAGTCACTGTATATGACATCACTGTATCAATGATGTTGCTGCTGGCAGTTCTGACTGCTGCTAGGTGATGATCTCACAGTGACATCACTCCACCAGCTCTGATGGACAGACAGCAGATGAACAGATGTGGGACATCAGAGTCTGAGACAGACAAATAGAAAGACATTATATACATTTGTGTATTATTGTATGTCTTAAGCATAAACATATATAAAAATAATTCCTCACCTTCAATTTGTTTTTAGTTTGTTTTGAGAGTAGACGAATTCTGATGAAAAACCTGTTGAATCATAATTCACATTCTTATAATCTGATTCCATTTTATTATATTCACTGTTCATCATGCAGTTGTGAATTTCACTGGATGTTTTACCACCACATCCACAGAGCTGCTATTATGAGAAACTGAGGTAAAAACACCAGCAGAATGACTGTATAATGGCTGAACGCTGTGCTGTCCTCTGGATCTTCACAACACAAAGAAGTGAATCATGACTATCAGAGAAACCATCTGAATTCAGAGATCATTTCACACTGAAGCACATGTATCATGAGAGATGTGTTACCTCCTACAGCACAGGAATACTCTTGAAGCTCTTCATCGCTGACTGAGTCCAGGTACAGCTTGTTGTCTTTAGTGAATCCATCCGTTACCTGCCGTCCGTTCTTGTACCAGATGTAAGTGTGTTTGTCGCTCAGAGTGCATTTAGTTGAACAGCTTAATATCACTTCCTGTCCCTCTGATGTAATGTTTGGACTGCTTGTTACCATCGTATCTGAAAAAAACAGAACTGAAGTATTTCAAGCTGGTCCTAACATTGATTTTGACTGACATGGACAATAAAAACTTTATAAATTGAAGTCATAGTCTTTGTCTGTAAACAGTTTGCTGTCATCATTGTCATTAAAATCTTATCAAATTCATCATTATCAGTTACCTGTAACAGTAAGAATGACTCCAGGTGATCCAGAGTATTTTCCTCTTGTTGTATCAGTGATGATCCTGAATCGATATTCTCCAGAGTCGTTCATCTTGAGCTCTTTGATTCTCAGTGTGTTCCCCACATACTCCACACGACCAGCAAACTGACGCTCCTCACGCAGATCCTTGAAGTCACCAGACTGAACATAATGCCAGAATGTTTTATTTACAGTATAACCAGAGGGATGTGAGTATGTGCAGGAAATGTCTACTGTTGATCCCATCAAAGCACAGACTCTTCTAGAGGTGTAAGTCACATCCCAGCAGCCACTCTTAGAAATACCTGAAAGAGTCACAGATTAACATGTAAAACTCACACTTACTTTAAAACTTGTTTAAATTTACACATGGATGAACAAACAGTCCCATCATTGTGTGTATTATTTGACACTCACACAGAGAAGAGAAAATATGTGTTTGATCAGGAGTACAGGAAAAGCTGACAGCATCTCTGTTCGGTAACAGATATATGTTGCAAGAATCCGAACGTGTGACATACTGTCCATCCTTCATCCAGTAATAATAATACCAATCTCCAGAGGTGCAGGAAGAATCACAGGTCAGTTTTACTCTCTGATCTTTCGGGTCTGTAGTTGCAGGATTCATCCTCACCTGCAGGTCTGAATTAAAGTAAAAATTAAGAAACACTTCATCACATGACAAATAAAAACAGCTGAATTGACAGTTTCACCTGTGACTGTTAGATTGACAGCGACTGAACTGAGATGTTTAACTCCATCCTTCATGATGAACATGAGCTGATATTCTCCAGAGTCTCTCTCTCTCAGGTCTGAAATTGTGAGCTCTGATTGGTAACTATCAATGATTGGCTTTACTCTTCCTGAGTAGTCTGAGTCTAAAGTCAAATCTTCAGGTTTGCTGTTTTTTCTCCAGTTTGGACTTTGTTTTTGGCTGAACCAGAACACAGTTTTGATGTTGATGTAGGAGTAAGAGCACTTCAGTGTCACCTGAGACCCCTTCACAGCACAAATACTCTCTTGACTACAGATCACAGGCTGGAGGTCCAGTGTCAGAGAGCCTGAACAAGAAAACTTTGCCATTATTGAGAGGTACTTCAGTCCAGAAGTTCATTTAATTTGAATATTATGAAGATAAACAGATTTGGCTTGCTAACTGAGCTATTAAATAAGTCTCATCTGGGAACAAACATTCAGAATTAAAAAAGACGAACTGGAAATGCAGTGGCTGCCACCGCAGCCACAAGCTTTAAAAACAGTGAGTTGAATACGCATGAAAGAACTGTCACAGTAGTGAGGCAAGCAGTGGTTTATATACTATTGCGTAATGATTGACAGCATTGGATGAACTAGCTCCGAACCTTTTAGAATGGGATTATGAATTTTTTTGGAATAACTTATTTTCCGTACAAGTTTACAGTAACAACAGTTTGGATGGAAAGAGTGAGGACTCAAAGGTGCAGATGATGGGCTTTTATTAAGAAATAAACAAAACACAAACCAAAACTACTCCAAGGAGGAACACATAAACAGCAAGACTTGACTTGACTTGACTAAATATCTGCAAACATATTGGGGTATTTTTATGCTTTATTAAAGTGAAAATCTTACATATCGCACCTTTAAAATGCTGCTGGATGAAGTACACAAATAAAGTACTTGAAAAAAAGTACAGATACCCTAATAAATTATTACTTCAAGAAGGTATTAAGTACTCCTTTTCAATTTTACTTGAGTAAAAGTACAAAAGTATTTGATTTTCAATGTACTTAAGTATTAAAAATAAAAAGTACTGATTGATGAATGTTCATTTTTCATTTTTATATACTCCAACCTACTGCTCAAAAGATGGGGGGGTATAATGTACTAGACACACAGTCTGACATTATGAATTGTAGAAGCCAGCACTAAGCAATAAGGAAGATTATGCACACACTTAATATGTATTCATCTGCAAGAAATAGCTTTATTTTATTACCATGTGATACACTGATAACTACTGATCATTCTGATAAATAATGATAAAATATTATAGTGAATAAATATTATAATTATAAAATATAGTATATAAAAATGAAGAAAAAAAGTGTGTCGACAAATATAAACATACAATATAAAAACAAAATGTGTTAACATTTTAAGAAGAACGCTATTCAAACGTTGTATTATTTGAAACTGCTACTACAGTGGGAAAGATGCACAGGCATTCATTTGCATTATTTAACATTGTTTAGTTTAAAACCTTCGCTGATCAGATGGCCATACACAAATGTGTAGATTCAAGCATTTCATACAATGAGCTTAAACAGCTCGCCCTTTTACAGCATATATATGACTGCAGTCCAATGACACTGCATAAAGTACAAGCATAAACAAGTAAGAAGTACTGTAATTCTCTTCCATGGAAATGTGTAGTGAAAAGCTTCATGCATTTTAATTCATTTGGCAAACAACAAATCTAATCTGATTGCACACAATAATACTCTTACCTGGAAAGTGCAGCAGTATGATAAGTAAAGGTCTGAACGCCATGCTCTCAGTCTGCATAAATTTAGTACAACACAAGACACAAAACAATATTGCTTGTCCTGGAGAACAAAGAAAAGAAACATCTATTGGATTGTAGATTCATTAATCTGTTACTATAATCTGTAACGTTCTGAATCTTGTGTGCATAAAGTCATGTGTTAATGGAAAGTGTTGTAAATGAGACAAATTTAGAAATTATTTCCTTCCCTTTTCTCATGAAGATGATTTGGGGAAAACCAATATATGACACATTAATAAACCCTTACAGATATTTCACCACCTCTAACTGATGTTGACCCTGATTTAACCCTGAAGCTCAACCTCCTGCCCACCAGAGGCAGTGTTGGGGAAAGTTACTTTTAAAAATAATGTGGTACAATAAACCTTTTTTTTTACTCCCTAAAAAAGTAACTAATTGTATTAGTTACTTTTTATGGAAAGTAATATGTTACTTTTGCATTACTTTTCTCACCTGGAATGGGCTTACTTGTTTTTTTTTTTAAAAAAAACAAAACATAAGTTCTACTTTTGGCAAATGTAAAGCCCCTTTCAAAACAAAAGTAAAGTGAATAAGCCTCAGGCTGAAGGAAATGCAAATTCACGCCTGTACAGTAGAGGGTGCAGATCAAACAAACCTTCAGCTGTGCTGCCATTCGTATTCGTCTGTCAGGAGTCATATGCTCTTCAATAGCTCTTGTGGTACTTTGATGTCATAAGCTGATCTGTCACAGTGCAGATGCATCTCGAACAGGTCTATTGTTTAATAAAGTGAGATTAAACCCATAAGGAACATTTGTATTTAACATATTTAATTACTGCAGGTTTGTAATATTCTGTGTTTGCATTTCATATTGAATTGTTTTATTGATTTTTGTTGTGCATCATTACTGTGGTTACAGTTCATCCATTGAAATATAAAATATGAAAATGTGTGTATTAATACAAGAATAAAGAAATTATAACATAAAGAGAACACAAAGTTGGCACAGCTTCATTAAAGTGGATCCTTCAAGGATTTTTAAACAATAAAAAGTTTTTATAAGTTTCTTATATGTTCTGTAAAAGAATGCGTATGCGCAGGTGCGTATTTACAAAGTGAAATCGCCAACTACTTGTCTGGCATGCGTAATACAGTGTTTTTGTCATTTTTGCGGAGCCATGTGAACGGGGATGGTTTTTAAATAAATAAATAAATAAATAAATAAAGACGTACCTCATTGTTCCTCCTCGGCTAAATTCAATTCGACCATCAGTTTTACACTTTTATGTGAAAAAAAGCTTCAAAAATTAAATATTTATTGTGCACTTTAGTTAGATTAATTGAATAAAATGTGTGTTTTTAAAAGTGTGTTGAAATCATTGATCTTGCGCTGCACTGACTGACAGCTGCTGTGATAAAGGGAAAGCGCGGCGCTCACTTTCTGTGTAATTAATTCACAAGAAAAGTTATTGTTTTTCTTAAGATTTTTTGAGTATTTCATACTTAACATTGACAAAATGTATTTTTAAACCTAGTTATTTTATAATGTTTAATATTTAGTCAAAAACAAAGTGAAAAACGATTAGAGGAAATGGCTGATATGCCGCCATCTGCTGGTTATAGTGGTAATTATTGTCTTTTTTTAAGTGTTTTCTATCAAATGTTGAATTTCCTACATTTTTAAACATTCAGTTTTACAATGGGGACAATCTCGGAAGGATGAATAAGTAATGTTTGTGGTCATCACATTAAAAACAATGAAAAATTTGAAGTGCTGGAGGAAACAAATGTGTGTGTCTAATTACAGACACTGCGTTTTTAAACAGTCCCAATAGCTTCGTCTTTATTGCAATCAATCAAACTGGCTTATTGGCAAATTAGGTAAATGTGATAACTGCATGAAAATATGAATACAACATTAAAAAGTCAACCATTGATGGTTTTTGTCGATGTACATGAGTACAGAATGAACAGCTAACAGTTCACCGGAAATGCAGAGCTGGCTTAACTTCAACCAGGAGGAAGTAACTGTGCATATAGTCAATTGAATCATTGGAATCACACAAACCATGTGAAATTCGATCAGGAGTGCGTTTCCCAAAGCCAACCATCATCGCAAGTTCCGTTGTTACCAATAGAATTCAACGGAACTTGCAGGGACGTGCACAGAAATTTTGAGGGGCAGTTGCTCTGACCTAAAAAAAAGGGCACTCCCCTACCAAACATCTTAAATAGTGTTTTGACATCGACAACCCAAGTGCATTTTACCTCAAACTTGCGTCTAGTTAACTTTCTAAAGTAGCAATCGCTTCTCGGGTCGACAACACACTGACAAAATTATATTCAGAATTAAAAATATTTTTATACCACTTTTTAATGTGTGATTGTGTAAAGGTTTTCACGAGATACCAACCTTTCGCGAACTTGCTTCCAACACTCGTTCTCATGGAGGCGCTGTGTGCACGGAGGGGAGGGGCTGTGCGCGCGCGAGTATGTGAGAGAGACGCGTGAGTGAGAGACGCAGGGAAATGAAATGCAGCTGAACGTCTCAGGTTACGTATGTAACCATGGTTCCCTGAGAACAGGGAACGAGACTCTGCGCTGATTGCGCTTTGGGGAACGTCACGTGACCCAGGTGTCTGAAAGCAACTATCCAACAACTCCAATCCCTATTGGCCGGCGACAGCCTATGACGTCATACGGCGCGACCCGGAAGTATAAAGGGAGCGCCTGGAGAGACAGAAGACATCTATCGTCTTGAGGGACTGTTCTGCAGGCAGGCAGCCCGAAGCATGGCTGGAAAGCGCAGAGTCTCGTTCCCTGTTCTCAGGGAACCATGGTTACATACGTAACCTGAGACGTTCCCTTTCGAAAGGGAACTTCAACTCTGCGCTGATTGCGCTTTGGGGAACGATATACCCACGCCGCCATGCTTGAGGAGAGTGCATGCCAAATAATATGGCTGACAAACGTCATGCAGTTTCGAAGGAAACGCTTAGCAACTCACCCTCGGGTCACACCAGGCTGTCAGTGACAGCATTCCCTATGGCCAACAGCCCAAGTTGAGCCAACAGAGGCCTTCCAGAGATAGAAGGCCTACTAAGGCCGCTAGAGGCATCTGAAACCAACTTTTCCACAGACAAAGTGGTTTCTTTAAGGGAATGAGGCCAGGGAACCGAAGGGAACCCCGTCCAGTCACTAGAGGGGAACGAAGTTACCCCTAATGCCACCAGGGAGGCCGACCTGGTCTGTCATAGGACAAACTTAGTCTTGGCCAACCCTGTCTGAGTACAGAATCTCCATAACGCATTCTTCATAGAAGAGAGCAGGTAAGAGTGACTGCAGAAAGGCAGAAGCAACTCAAACCCACGCGTAGAGATGGGCATCCTGGAGAGCAGAACTCAGCTGAGTGCTATGAACCCTCTTATTGAGGGGAGATAATCCACTCATCCTAGGATCTACTCAGTGCTTAATTAACGCACTGAGGAGGCTGTGCGCTAGAGAACCCTGATACAGGGGAGCACAAACCAGCCTGGGGCTGAATCTTAGGAGGAGGCCTGATAAGGCCTACCACCATGATCAGCTTAGGGAGCTAAGCACTATTACAACATAACCCCAAAGGGGAAGTACAAAGCTCACCTAACAGGTAGACCATGCAATGGGCACGTACTCATGGAGGCCAAAGAGGAGCCTACAGCATGATAGTAACTATATGTGAAACAGAAGTATATTCAAAAAGTGGCCTGAAGGGGCCACCCTGAACACCTGTCTGGCTGCAGCAGACAGGCAACTTCAATGGCAGCATGGGAGACTGCAAAGCGCCCGAATGATAATCTACCCAACACAATCCAACGAGCAGTGTACTCAGTAAAAGCACCTTTTTACTCTTTCAAGCAAGAGGAGTACAACATACGCCGACACATAGTCGAGGAAGGCCCGTGCGGGCCTATCACCTCAACAGACACGTGGGCATCAGCTCGTGGCAGTGTTCTTAGGCACCGAAGAACGATAAATAACCGACACCAAGGAGGTTAAATATCATCTGGGCACCTGGCCAACCAGAAGTGCATATAAAGTTTCTCAGAGAGAAATACACATCAACATATACCACTATGTTGAAAAAGGGCGGCCCATAAGGCCTAGCAACCTTAGACATATGGCATAAGTCCAGTGGCCATCTCTAGGAGCATGAATAGATCCACCTTAGACCTCTAGGTGGCTATTAGCTCAACTAGCGTAAGATCAGGCTCAGGGAGACGGATGCAGTTCAAACCAAACCTCAGTAAGGTTAACCACAGCATACATCCTGAGGGGCTAGCCACTCAAGTACTCGGAAAAGCACCATAAATTCTCACAGCGAGAAGAGTACGCAGCTGAACTCCAAATGCTACACCAGAGGCCGAGAAGAGGCCTACCTTAGTAAACATATTGCATCAGCAAGCGGCTGCCATAACCAGTCCACCCAAAAGCATGTATTTAGCATTGAAACTTCCTCAGAAGAAATACATAGAACGCTGCCACCCAACGTGAACAGGCCTGATTAGGGCCTATCCGTCGAGGTGGGGCGTGGCCTTTTAAGGTGGTCAGGTTTTTTCAAAGCATCCTGCCAACAAATCAACTAAAAAGGAGGCCTAATGGGGCCTACAATCTCAGCGACAAGCGCGTTCAGCAACTGTTGAATGAAACACAGACTGTGCCAGCATGTGAACTAGAAAAGAGGGCCTGTTGGGGCCTACCATTCTAATGACACATGGCTTCAGCCTGTGAAATGCTGTACACTATGTGAGCAAACTGATCAGCTAACAGCACTTGTTATAAAAACAATTGCTAACTAGAAGGAGGCTAATTAACCATAAGAGCCTACGATCAAAGTTATATGCAATATAGCTGTTAACAAGATCACAAAAAGGGAGCTAATACAAACCAGCTTTTCTCAAAAAGTGGTTCTACTACCCTGAGTATGCAATCCAACAGGTGATGCACTCACTAACACCAATAAACCTACTAATGGGGAATATAGGTCACCAGTGTCTCCCATAGCGGCTACATAAAAAAGCTGCTATTATGGGAACAGGTGCTAACCTGTGGCAGCATAAGTAAGCTCACATACGATGTAGGGCAAAAGTCTAGAACTTCAAAGCAAATGCAGCGCTTTGATGTATATGCTGTTTTCAAAGAGGAAAATAATTCTCTCCATACAGATTCTCAAATCTGTACTGAGCCATAGAGGACGAATGCTAAACCCTAGCAACGTCAACTCAAACTTGATTAGAGAAACAAGTGGCTCAGAGGAAAAAAAACCATTTTTCCCTAGCATAAAAGTTCTAGAAAGTGGGGCCTTGCACACACAGCATGACTTATCTACGCAAAGATAAGGGCCTACCACCTGAGATAACAGCATCAGGGAGTCTAAAAAACAGTCTACAACCTAGCTGTTTAAACTCAACAATTGCACCTACATAGTAAGGGGATAATGGGCATACGGCCTGACAACTCCCTCGGGAGGAGACCAGAACTAGGAACTATACAACCTGACAAGGGATAGTATACATAGGGTTATACGCAAATAACACACCTAACCTAGCTCTAGCCTGGCCGCTAAGCTACAGGCCTTCTTACAGGGCCACAAGCCTAGTGAAGCCTGGGCTTCACCTTCAAATCTCATGGAAAGAGAAAGAAAGCGAAGCTCACAAGCAAACAATGTCAGGCGGCCAATTAAGGCCGACCTAAACATGCATAATAACTGAAGTGACGAGTGCCAACTCAAACTACCCTAGAACACAGCAGATGAGAAGCTACTTCTAAACAACAGGTGGCTAAGAGGCGGCCATTTTGTGGCCTGCACACTAGCCAGCCTATCAACTTCAGTTTGCCCAAAAAACCCTTACTTTTTCTGACTGCATGCCCAGAAAACTATACAGGAAAATAAGGTCTTATTTTAAACACATAAAATATAGACCCCCCTGCGGCTCAAAGACCAAAGACTCCTAATGCTCCTTTTTTACATAAAAAGGATGGAATCCAAGGCTCTTTTAAGCCTAAAAGATCCTCTTACTATCAAACAGAAACAGCGGGCTGACATGAATAATCACTATGGGCCCAGCCATCAGTCTGACCATAAGAAGCATCTGAGCATGAATATGTTTATATACATATACATATGCATATGCAATAAACATACATATATATACATACACATACATACAGGAGGCGGAAGAAGAAGAGGAGAGGGTAGATATAAATTGCCCTATGTAGCTGGGGAATCGATACAAACGCAACAGTGTTTACAATCGATCACCCACCTCACTCTTGCTTCTTCCTCCTCCCGTCTGTCTGGGTTCAGATACAAATCTGGACGGCTAGGGGTTTTTCCATGCCCTCCCGATCTCAAACGAGGAGATCAGAAGGGAATGGAAAGTCATGGAAGCCGCTGCATTAATGGACAGAAAGGAACCGCTCGTCGAGCCATCCGCGCGCGGCCCCTTTCTTAACGCGCTCTCACGGAAGCTGCAACCCGCGAGAAGCGCGTCCCAAACACACAGCAGCTCCACACACACACAACAGCCAGAGGAGCGCTCGCGCCGGACACGATGACATCAAACAGAAACGAACTCATCTGCGAGCCCTATGATCGCAGCCACCGTATTGCCTAGGCAAACGGGGCCAGTACCATAAGGCACAGATGCAGACACTTCTTCCCTCGGGAAGAGTGTCAAACGAGAACGGAGCGTCCCGAAAAGGGAGACGCTCACAGTAAACAACAGACAAACACAGACAGCGCCCTCATGCACTGTGTATGCTCGCTCCTCTCCAGACAGAAAAACGCCCAGAAAATGTGAATATAAGTGTCAAAACCCGGGGACACGAATAAACACATCCTCTTGAACGTTAGTAAGGCATATAAAAAACCCTACCGGAGTTGGAATAGTCGTAATCAGACAGAACAGGACCGAAAGACGAAAAGATGTCTTCTGTCTCTCCAGGCGCTCCCTTTATACTTCTGGGTCGCGCCGTATGACGTCATAGGCTGTCGCCGGCCAATAGGGATTGGAGTTGTTGGATAGTTGCTTTCAGACACCTGGGTCACGTGACGTTCCCCAAAGCGCAATCAGCGCAGAGTTGAAGTTCCCTTTCGAAAGGGAACGTTTGCTCTATGAAAGACATTGACAAAGACGAAAACTAAGGACATTTAATCTATAATTTTATTTTATTTTAGTTAGTTTTGCCAAACACACATTACAGTTTTGGTTAGTTATCGTTTTTTTGTAATGCCTCGTTTTTATTTTTATTTCAGTTAACGACGATGTTTTTTCCCACCTAGTTTTCGTTTTTCCGTTAACGATTATAACCTTACTCACCTTTCCGACAACGTTAAGTCGTCCCACCCGACAACCGCGACAATCTCCTTCTAGTGCCGCTCATGCAGGCTCAGCTCAGGTGCCGGTCGCGTGCAGCGCTGCAGCCACGTAAACAGAGTTTGCCCTTCCCCTACTGACTTTCACTTTCGGACGGGTGCCCGAATATGGAAGTGAATGAGGCTTTGCGATTTTTTTTTTTTTTAATCTAGGCCTACGTGAAATTCTGCATCCATTGTACGATTTTTTTATTTATTTTTTTCCACCTCGGAAGGGCAACCTGAGTCAAGAAGGGCATATGGGCAGTTGCCCGGGCAACCTGAGCAACCCCCCTGTGCACGTCCCTGGGAACTTGTGACCATAGTTGGCTAACAATGCTTTTGGGAAACGCACCCCAGAGCGGTTGGACTGAAACAGAATTCCAGAAATAGGATTTAAATAGCATTTTGTGTGATTTTTACACTTGCCAAATCTGATCAGATTTCAATCAGATGTGCTCGAAAATAAGATTTGAAGTCTGAACGTATAGCCAAAAGGTGTGTTCGAATTAGGCTGGATAACCATTGGGCGAGAGTTGCCGCTTGTGTAACGGAGGCCAGCGAGTAAACCTCACTCCTCTGATCTCAAGAGATGCTCTAGCGACTGATGCTAGAGGTTGGAGCCTTTAGCCTCCTCTTTAGAGCATCCGACTCCCACGCCGGAGACCCGGGTTTGAGGCCCGTGCAGAGCGGGCGAGTAGGACCTAGGTGAGGAGTTACATTGGTGCCGTGACCCGGATGGGAGTAAGGTTTAGGGGGGTGAGTGTAACGGAGGCTTGGGGTGCTTCTCAATATCCCTCCTCGTTTCCTCGCTCCTCCGTCCTCCATCCTATGACCCGGAAACCGATCGAGCTCAGCCATTTTGAAGGACATCTCAATTCTCTAATTGCACCACGAGGAAGCGAGGAACGAGGCGTGAGGAAGCTTTCTGAGGAGTCATGAGCAAGGATACACAGGTGTATCCTTTGCGGAAGTCTTTCTCGTCGAGAAACCTGACGCACGTATACATTCTCCTCCCCCTTCATATCTGTCACAATAATTTAAATGTATGCTTTACTTTTACAGTTTAAATAAATGTTATATCTCATATAGTTCAACGGGGCATCTTGATTTATTAATATTTATTATATTTTTTTTAAATAACCAAACTTTAACAACATGTGGGTAGATCCCTCGAGCGCAGCTGATGACGCTAAAGGGAGCGAGGATATCATTTCACTTGATTCAATTCCTCCGTCTTCACATTTTTTCCTTGTGTCCTTCCCTCGCATCCTGAAGGGGTGGAGCTAAGACGGAAGGAAAGGAAGTGAGGAGAGGAAACGAGGATGCACAAATAAGAATTGAGAAGCACCCCAGCTTGTAGTTGCTGTGCGAGTAAACCTCACTCCTCTGATCTCAAGAGATGCTCTAGTGACTGATGCTAGAGGTTGCAGGCTTTAGCCTCCTCGTTAGAGCATCCGACTCCCATGCCAGAGACCCGGGTTCGAGGCCTGTGCAGAGTGGGGCGAGTAGGACCTGGGTGAGGGCTCACACTTGTAGTTGGGATGAGATGAAAACAGATATGTGGAGTTGGACACTTTCTGCTTCCTGTAGTGACGCTCATGTGGTGCTTGCATACTTTATCAAAGATGAAGTGAATTAAATGCAGTATTTTAAAATACAAAGGTGTTTCAGAGACATTTTCATTTAATAATTTATGTATTGCTTAATACAGCATCTGTTCAAGAGTTCAACATTACAGTTTTGTAACTGGAATAAGTCTGTAAGAGTTTAGCAATTTCATTTCCTTCCCTTTTTCTGTCATAGAAAGAAGAATCACAACTCAAAAACAACTGTCAAGGTGCTCTGAGACTTGAAAGTAAGATCCAATTGCAGTTTTTATTTAGGGATAACCAAAGAGTAGTACAATGCCAGACAAAGGGTCAAAATCCATGAAAAAACAGTCCACAAGAAACAAGAACAAACCAGAGAAATTGATCAGATGTGCAGGAAACATTAACCAAAACCACAATAAAACAAACAGCAACAAACCAGGTATAAATAGGCAGAAACTAATGATGTAAATCAAAACAGCTGTGTGCAATGAACAGAGAAGATGAGTCCAGGACAAAGGGATCATGGGAAATGAAGTTCTATAAATGTAACCATGGTCTGGGGTGGAGTGACCTCTGGTGGCTAACTAGAGCACACCAACTGGTGATCTTTTTTTTTCTTCTTCCAACTGGTGATCATGACAACAACTTGTAGATTCATGTGTCATAATGAAAATACACTACCATTCAAAAGTACCATTTGAAAGAAATGATTTTGAAAAGATTATATGCACCAAGGCAGTGTTTATTTGAAGAAAAATACAGCCAAAACCATAATAGTTACTATTTTCAAGAATGTTTTGATAGACAAGGTTGAAGAACAGCATTTATTTTAAATACAGATGTGAGATAATTTATTTATTACATCTGGAGACACCTACATAAACAATTTAAGCAAATTTAATTTTTAAATTAAAATTCAAGCAAATTTTATATATATATATACGATTAGAAGGTTTAAAAATTCAGGAGAAACACACCTATGTACCTATTCAGTCACTTTACAAAATTTTCCATATTTTTGTTTAATTTCAGTAAAATTATGTTTCACACTACACAAATGACATCAATAGACATTTGACAAGAGCAAAAGCTTGTTACAATATGGCAGCAGACGACAGCAGTTGAGTTGGTCAGTAGTTTTTTTTATGATGGGTCTAAACTGAGTGTTAGCTGAACTTCACAGAGGCATAATGAACATCATCTGAGGTTGAATGCACAGCAGTAGGTGCCAAAGATGAGTCCTTTATGTGAGACTGCTTGAAATTAATAGTCGAATAATGAACGTCCTGATCCTTTACGTCCCGTGTGCAGACTGTATACAAGGCTTCAGCATTATCATACAGTGTAACAGAACCTGACTGAGAGTTGGGCAGAATACAAAATATCAGTGACAGAACACAAAATATATGTGTGTCAAATAATCAGTTTGGTTGATGCTCTCACCTGTACATCATCCTTTCTCTCCTCATGCTGCTGAGATGAATTATTCCTTCTCCTCCTGTTTAAAATGCATCATGTCAAAAGAAATCCATTTTGTAATGGACAACATATTCATTTTAAAGCTCAAATCTTCCTCTCAATCCAAACAGACCTACTGCAACTAAACTGCAAAAACAGCTTGTTTCAAAACCACGACACATTAACCATCAACACCCACAATTACACAGCAGTGACGACTTTCTGAAGCTCAGCAACTTGGCCAACACAATCATGGTAAAGCAATAAGGAGGAAGACAGTTATTTTTATAAACTAGAGGACATAACAATAACCCAGCTAACAGGGAACGTTTCCATAACTTTCACTAACGTTATGTTAAAGTTTTGTAAATGTTAGAAAAAAACATTTCTAAAATAATGTTTCAAGAACATTCTTATAATGTTTTCATAGTTAAAATACATTCTCATAACGTTGAGAGGAAACATTCTTAGAACAACATTGTTGGAACGTTCTTACCATGTTATTTGTACTTGACTGATGTTCTCGTAATGTTGAGCGAAAACGTTCTCATAACAACGTTCTTGAAACGTCTTTATCACGTATTTGTACTGACTGATGTTCTCGTAATGTGAACAAAACGTTCTCATAACAACGTTCTTGAAACGTCTTTATCACGTTATTTGTACTTGACTGATGTTCTCGTAATGTTGAACAAAAACGTTATCATAACAACGTTCTTGAAACGTCTTTATCACGTTATTTGTACTTGACTGATGTTCTCATAATGTTGAGCGAAAACGTTCTCATAACAACGTTCTTGAAACGTCTTTATCACGTTATTTGTACTTGACTGATGTTCTCGTAATGTTGGTGAAAACGTTCTTAGGATAACATTCTCAGAACATGCTTTTAATGTTATTATTATTTGCTAAATGTTTTCATAATGTTATCATAATACGTTCTGAGTACAACATTTATAAAAAGCGTCCTTACATTGTAATCTGTACATAATGAATGTTCTCATTATATAGAGAAAACGTTGTGAGAACAACATTGCTGTAGCCGTAACGTCTTTATGATGTTATTAATATTTGCTAAATGTTTTTGAAGTTCAATGTTTTGAACGTTCTTATGTGACCATAAAATGACCCAAATTGGAATGTCCCCCTAAAGTCATATAAGGAACCTTGAACTGCAGCACTTTCATTACCAAAAGAGGACGTTTATGTCACAAATGTTCTGTAAAATGTCAGAATTTTTGTCACTTTTAGAGAACTTTTAGGAAAAGTTGAACAAGGTCACGAGAACATCATTTCTGCGTGTGTGTTTTATAGAAAATAATAAAGTTTGAAGTCACCGTTATAGAGGTGAGCGTTTTCTCTAGAAAGGCTCTTGATTCTTGACATATAACATTAGTTTTTCTCTGTCTGCTTTAACTGTGTTATCAAAACATGCTAGTTATAGCAATTAATGCAAGAGAAATTCTGTTCTGATGAATTGAGTTGTTAAGTGCTGGTGATTCAATCATCATATAATGTCCTGACTCACTGATCATCACTAAAGCTTCAAACTGTAAATGTATTTATTGTTAGTTTTATTAATGATTTTTTATATTTAATTCTTTATACAGATGAGTTTTGAGGAGTTTTTTTTTTTTTCTAACTTTAACACAGACATCATGATTCAGCATGTGATCCTCAACGATGGTGACACTAAACAAAATCTTTTTTGTGACTTTAGTAGTGAGTTGTGTTGTGATGTTCAGAGTTAATCTGTTTATCTGAAAATTTTGTCACCATTGTTGAGGATCATACGCAGAATCTTGATGTCTGTGTGAATCTGTATAATACTGTTTGAATAATTTCTGTTTGAATAATCAGATTTCTCTCACAATTTCTTTTGCAATTAATGCTTTAAAACACAATTGCAACAATTGGAGAAAAATAATCAAAATGTAAAGGGTCAGGAACCCAACTAAAACAAGCGCTTACCTCCATAACGGTGACATTTATAAATTTGATAAAACATCAACACCTCATTAAGAAGATTTGTATGAAAGAAACAAAGTCAGAGTAGTTTGTAATAAGTGAAGATGCAGATATCTAGAGAGATCTGTTAGTGTTTAATGTTGTTTCTGTTATCTGAGTTTTGTGGGTCACCATTGTGCAGGAGAGTAGAGCCTGAGCTTCAGTCAGTGATGATCCAGAAACACTGATGCTCTGCTGCATGTTGCTTTATTTAAAGACAGTAACTTTGTAGTTGCTGATGCAGTGATACAGCAGGTACGTTAGCGCATGCATGTGCTGTTGTTTTTTTTGTCTTTTGTAAAACATTTAAGAAAAATTAGTTTTTGTTTGAGCAGATACTTTTATTAATCGACTTTTTTGACGAGGGCAGCAGGGATGTTTTTAAAAAAAAAATAAAATAAAATATGGTTCCCTAAATGTTCTGTGAATGTCCGCCAAATAACGTTCCCCAAACTTTAAAAGAACTCCATATCGTGACTGTCTCTGAACGTTCTGGGAACATTATTAGACAACGTCCTTAACACCAGTGGGGATGTTTTGAGAATGTTCTGGGAATGTAAAATTTCTAGCGGGGCAGGGTGTTTTGAACGTTCAGAAAATAACTTTTTCATAACATTTCCAAAATGATAGAATGGAATGTTCCTCTAACGTTCATATAAACCAAGAAAAAACGTTCTTAAAAACAGTCAATTTGAACGTTCCAAAAATATTACAAAATAACATTTTTATAACATTTCCAAAATGATAGAATGGAATGTTCCTCTAACGTTTACATAAACCAAGAAAAAACGTTCTTGATACATTAAAAAAACTGGACGTTTTGAACGTTTAGAAAACATTCCAAAATAACGTTTTCATAACTTAAAGAGAATGTTAACAAAACGTTCTGACAACTCCTTTTTGTTAGCTGGGAAGTAGAATAGAATAGGGAAAATCTTTCAAAGTGTGTGCTGTTTCTGCTGTGTAGCACCTACTGCTCTGAAGTATCTCAGTAGTTAATATGGTCTCTGATTATTTCAGTCTGACTGTAACAACTAGAGCTGGCAGCATTTGCAAGGCCCATGAGAAAGCATAGTTGCTTGTATGCAAAGATACGGAGATAATATTTCTCTTGACAAATATTACAAATGGACCTCAGGGGAAAATAGAATACATAATAATAGCAAATATTTACCTATACCACAGGACTCCTATGAGTGCAAGAACCAGAATCACGGACAGTGTGATTACGGCGTTCCGTAAAGCTGTGCTCTCCTCTTGATTTGGGGTGATCTGGATTTCTAGCATAAGACACGAGTTACAGATACACAAAACATGAGAAATATTCAATCATTTCACACTGAAGCACATGAGATGTGTTACCTCCTACAGCACAGGAATACTCTTGAAGCTCTTCATCGCTGACTGAGTCCAGGTACAGCTTGTTGTCTTTAGTGAATCCATCCGTTACCTGCCGTCTGTTCTTGTACCAGATGTAAGTGTGTTTGTCGCTCAGAGTGCAATTAGTTGAACAGCTTAATATCACTTTCTGTCCCTCTGATATAATGTCTGGACTGTGTTTCACCATTGTTTCTGAAAAAAAAAAAAAAAAAAAAAAAAAATATTACTTCGAGCTGGTCCTAACATTGATTTTGAAATATAAAACAAAACCTCTATGAAATGTCATAGTCTTAGAGTCATAGTCTTAATGTAGCAAATTGTCTGTGAATCTTAATGAAATGTTACCAAATTCATCATGATCAGTGTTGTGAATTCTCTCCTTTTAAGTTTAAAGTTCGTTATGTGTGTGACGTTTTAAGTTTTGACTTACGTAAATAACGTAGTGCAGTGTTTCCTGCGTGTATGAGCTCAGCGTATCTGCCTATTCACTATCACTCCAGCGGAGCAGTCAGATCGCAAGCTCTCACTAAAGTGCAGCATTCATGCGCAAGAAAGTTAATGACAAGTAAGTTTTAATTCAGTGTATATTGTAATTAATGCAGATCGTTATACTGTATTGCAGCAGTATTAGATTGTTGATTATGTTCTTTATGCTTCGCGATCTTTCTAAGTGTAAATCCTGTTTAACGAGCTGATTTGTCCCGCTAGCATCGCGGCTAGTATTAGTAATGTTTATTAAACTTATTTGCTCCAAGTTTAACATTTCTCAGTTAGATCATATCATCCTGTGGTCGCTATTATTACTGCCTGTATTACTCATTACCCTATATAATTCATATTTTGGGGGTTTTGTAATCTTTATTACACTGCAGCTTATATTGCTGACTCATGCTGATATTACTGTCATATTATATATCAGTTCGTTATGTAAAGTTGTTTATCATTCAGTTTGTAATCTGTTAATTGTTGATTATATTAGAAAATGAATATTATTTTTTATTTTATTATTTCAGAAAACTACCTCAAGTACACTTCTATGTGTAAATGGTAACTCTTGTGCAATAAAGAGTTCAAATTATCTGATGACTCTGACTCCCTGACCAGAGTTCTGCAGCGGTCAATAATATATACACCAGCTTTCATTGGGGCAATCCCCAACATTGGTCCTTCGAGCCGGAGCTATTGACTACTGTAGTGATGTCATCAGAAGAGCAAGCCACTCTCTACCTCATGCTGAGAGTCAGACAGGCCCTCACGGCAGCGCCGCACACCAAGCATCTGGAGGAGTATCTTCTTGACTATGGCCATCACCACCTGCACTTTCCTCCCCACCTACAGCAGAGGTGCCAGCGGAGCAGAGAGGAGCAGCAGCCGCAGTGCCCCACTAGTCAGTCACGACCAGTCTCCAGCCAGGGTGAGCACCCAGATACAAGCTCCACGGACTTGTTAAGCATGAGTTCACTGAGAAAAATCTTGAAGTCCATTTCTGATAAGGAAAAGGATGAGGCTGCTGATATGGCTGCGCTTCACAATAAACTGAAACAGTATGAAACGACAGCGTCGACGCAAAGAGCTAATGGAACATATTACATCGTTCCTGAGAGAAGAGGACGAGGAGGAGGATCAAAGTGGAAAGCCTGTCACAACACCACCAAGGTCCCCTTCAGTAATTTCTTCACCTCCGCATTCCTCATGTCATTCTACCCCTTCGTCACAATCACCTGATATTGAGCTGCATGCCAAGAGACATGTGAGTGCCACACAGCTGAATGCTAGTACACCTGCTGCAGCGGCCGACACTTGAACCGGTTTGTACCAATACAGCCAGTCACTTCACTCCCTTTGTACTCACCAATTTCATCTGGTACGTTACCTGTCACCGTACCCCATGCTGCAAGAGCAGAGACTGTGCCACTATTGTACACAAAACAGTTTCCCCCTTATGATGATGGTGGAAAAGCCTTTCAACCTCAGGTGCAGCCACAGCTAGTAGCACCCACACCAACCTACCAGCATCCCAGTCTGCCATACGTCTATACAACAGTGGCACCTTCTCCACGACAACCTGTCGCTGCTCCACCTGCATCAAGTTTTTCAATTCCTCAATATACTTCAATGCTTCCAGGAGTGTCAGTGCCTCAAACTCTGCACAGTGCTTCAGTTCCTGCCATGAACATTCCTACCCTTGCAGGCACTTCTTTACAGTCATTGAACCAGCCATTGAAGCAACCAGAATCTTTGTGCCTCACCGCCCTTGCAGGCTGCGCCCCAGCCAAAGATTCCTGATTTTGTAAATGACAACGAAAGGGAATTTGCTAACCTGAAGTTAGCACTGGATAACCTTCTGGAACCTCATGCAGAGCTAGATGAGAATACAAGTACCACATTTTGCTGGAACATCTCAAACTGCCTGAGGCACAGATGATTGGCCAATCCTGCCGCCATCATCCATATCCATACTCAGCAGCTATGCAAGCTCTTCAGTTGCAATATGGTCAACCACACCAGCTGGCTCAGAGCGAAATAGCAGCAATCCTCACAGCACCAGAGGTTAAGCCAAATGATGCTCGCAGTTTCCAGAGTTTCGCTCTCCGTGTCCACCTCTTAGTGAGTATGCTGTTATCTTTGGAGGGACCCAGAGGGATGGAGTTGAACTGCTGCTCGCATGTAGATCGCTTGCTCAGTAAGCTGCCTAAGTACTTAAGAGATGGCTTCATAGAGTTTCTCCAGCTGCAAGGAAAGTTCAATTCCCCAAATATTAACCCGTACAACCTACAAGACTTTGCTGGATGGCTCCAAGTCAAGGCTCAGCAACAGAGACTGTCCAGTAGGTTAGTGCAACGTTACCAATATGAAAAATCCCCAAGCAGTGCAAAGGAAAAGACTGTGGTTAAACCTAGAAGCCAAAGTACAGCCTTATATCATGGTGCAGCACCCACAGAGGCTAAAGCCACTCCCCTCAGTCCTAAGGTGTCTTGGAAGAGAACTTCACCCAAAGTCAACTGTCTCTTCTGTGCCAGCAAAGACCACTACATCACTCGATGCAGCAGTATCAAAGAACAGTCAGTTGCTGAACTTTGCAAGTGGATTGCAGAGGGGAAGCGCTGTTGGAAATGTGCTCGTTCCCATGCGCGCCTGAGGTATGCAACCTAAAGAAACCCTGCAGTGACTGTGGTGGTATTCACCTTCAAGTGCTTCATGGTGTGGCCCAAACTCATGCAAATGACACATCATCAGCTACCTCTGAGAGCCGTATCTACCTCTTACCTTCCATTACATCAGGCAGAGTCCTCCTGAAAGTAGTACCAGTGCTGCTACACCATAAAACAAAGACATTGGAGACTTATGCTATATTAGATGATGGAGCACAGCGTACCATGATCCTACCCACTGCTGTCCAGCAGCTCCAGCTGAAAGGTGAACCTGAGACTTTAGCCCTTCGTACAGTCAGACCAGACACTACTCATCTCAGTGGCTTCAAGATCACCTTTGAAATCTCCCCAAGAGGTAACCCAGAGAAACGATATCAGGTGCTAGGAGCATTCACAGCTCCGGTCTAGATCTGGTGGAACAGTCACCCTGTTCAGACTCTTCAGAGACGATATGCACATCTAAGGGGAGTTCCGCTACATCCATTTCACAAGGTACGTCCGCTGGTGCTAATAGGTTCAGATCAAGTTCACCTCATTACCGCTAAAGAACCTATTCGCCAAGGCACCAGAGGGGGTCCAGTAGCAGTCCATACAGCTCTTGGGTGGGCTCTCCAAGGAGCAGCAATGTGTACTACAGACCATGCATCAGTGCAGCAGTGTTTCTTCCTCTCCACCTCCCACCCAGACGATCTTCTCTACAGAAATGTGGAACGGTTATGGCAACTGGATGTGCTGCCCTTTCGCAATGAGAAACTGGTTGTCCGGTCTAGGCAAGACAAAGAGGCTATGGATCTGCTTGAGTCCCAAACGCAGCGAGTCAACGTAAAGGGAGTACAACGTTACGCCACCCCTCTTCTGTGGAAACCAGATGCACTTAAACTCAAAGGCTCCATGCAATCCGTTCTTGCAAATCTGAGGAGTACTGAGAGGAGGCTCTGTAAAGACACTGAGAAGGCTGCAATATATTCAGGAGAGATTACCAAGCTTAACGAGGCAGGATATGTGCCAGGCTCAATCAAAGCGAAGCAACCCAGTCAGACGAGTCATGGTACCTGCCCCACCATCTGGTGAGCCATAACAACAAGCCACGACTGGTTTTCAACTGTTCGTTCAGACACCAAGGTCTGACTCTTAACGATCAACTCCTGCCAGGTCCTACACTTGGACCATCACTGTTGGGCGTCCTGCTAAGATTCAGGCAGCATCATGTGGCTGTAAGTGCCGATATCAAGGGTATGTTCCATCAGATCCGTCTCCTGACAAAGGACAGACCCTTTCTCCGGTTCATTTGGAGAGATCTGCAGAGTGAGAACCCTCCAGATGTATACGAGTGGCAGGTTCTACCATTTGGTACAACAAGCAGTCCATGCTGTGCCATCTTCGCTCTGCAGCATCATGCTCGCAATTCTGAAGCCAAATATCCAGGGTTGCAAGATATAGTACACCAGAGCTTCTACGTGGACAATTGCCTAACAAGCTTTCCTACTGTTGCGGCAGCTAAACGAACAGTGAACGGGCTACGCAGCATGTTAGCAGAAGGAGGGTTTGATCTCAGACAGTGGGCTAGCAGTCATCCAGTGGTGGTAGCTCATCTTCCTACTGAAGCCCGCTCCTCTGCCACAGAGCAGTGGCTAGTTCAAAACCACGTTGACCCGATGGAGCCCACATTGGGCCTCCGGTGGAATTGTGCAACCGATACCCTCGGATATCATTATCGGCCTATTGAGCATGCAACACTGACTATGAGAGCTGCCTACCAGGTGTTGGCATCCCAATATGATCCACTGGGATTCATACTACCATTCACCACCAGAGCAAAGGTGATCATCCAACAGTTGTGGGCCAAAAAGAGAGACTGGGATGACCCAGATCTACCACCAAACCTTCAGGCTGCCTGGCTCAATTGGGAAAACGAACTTAAACATCTCAGTGCAGTATCCATCCCTCGCTGTTACTTACCATCTCCGCAAACTGCAGCAGAACAGTACAATTCCCTCCATGTGTTCTGCGATGCCTCTGAAAGAGCATATGGGGCAGTGGCATATTTGGCAGTTCAAACCATAAGTGACATTCACGTTTCCTTCGTAATGGCCAGATCGAGGGTCGCTCCTAAGAGGCAACAGTCTATGCCTCGTCTGGAGCTTTGCGCTGCCTTAGCTGGAGCTCAGCTAGCCAAACTAGTGAGGGATGAGATGACTCTCTCCATCGATCAGTCAGTTCTGTGGACAGACTCCATGACTGTGCTAGAGTGGATTCAATCAGACTCCTGTCGATATAAGGTGTTTGTTGGAACACGAGTCTCAGAGATACAAGAATTAACAGACCACAGATCTTGGAGGTATGTAAATTCACAAGATAACCCAGCTGATGACATAACGAGAGGTAAAACCCTCCAAAGTCTGGCCGAGCCCAGCCGATGGAGTCGAGGGCCTCCATTCTTGAAACAGAACCCAGAGCACTGGCCAAAGAAACCTGAAGTTGTACAGTCAGAGGTAGCATCCGAATTAAAACGCCTATCCTGCTACTGCCTAATGACGGTTGAAACTGCTTCAAACCTTCCAGACGCCACCCGTTTCAGCACATGGAGTGAACTTGTGGAGGCGACTCAACAAACCTGTCAAGGGGCGCCACATCAAACTTGCAAACAGTGAACCTGTGACCAGTAGAGGAGCTGAAGCTGTTCTGCTAAGAGCATGCCAACTCCAGAGCTTTCCTGAAGAAGTTGCTGCTCTCAAGGCACAGAAACCAGTTCCTGTCCACAGCCGATTAGTCAGTCTTGCTCCAGAATGGGATCCACTGACCAACCTGATCAGAGTTGGAGGCCGTTTAAGGAGGCTGGTAAACTCAGACCCAGAACAAATCCACCCTATTGTGCTGGACCCAAGACACGCAGTAACGAAGCTCCTTATCAAAGAATTTGATGAGCGTCTGTTACACCCAGGATCAGAGAGGGTCTATGCTGAGATACGGAGACAGTACTGGATTCTCAGAGGACGCCAGGCCATAAAGCACCATCAACTTCATTGTTTGTCCTGTCAGCGCTGGAGAGCGCAGCCAAAGATCCCCCAAATGGCAGATTTGCCACCAGAACGCCTCCGACTGCTCTGTCCACCTTTCTACTCAACAGGCGTTGACTGCTTTGGACCATACCTGGTCAAAGTAGGAAGCGGAATGAGAAACGCTGGGGCCTGATCCTTAAATGTCTCACAACCAGGGCAGTTCACATTGAGCTCCTTAATTCAATGGATGTAGATGCCTTCCTTCTTGCACTCCGCCGGTTTATTGCCAGAAGAGGTAAACCACACGAAATCTGTTCTGATTGTGGCACCAACTTCCGTGGAGCTGACAGAGAATTACGAGAAGCTTTCTCCACCATGGAGCCAGAGCTCAAAACTCAGCTTTCAGAATACCAAATTTGCTTCAAGTTTAATCCACCCAGTGCTCCACACTTTGGCGGAATATGGGAGCGTGAGGTCCGTTCCATAAAGAATGCTCTTCAGGTAGCTGTTGGAACCCAAGCAGTCACAGAGGATGTCCTGACCACCATCCTAGTAGAGGTAGAGGGGATCCTCAACTCAAAACCGCTGGGATATGTTTCAACAGACGTCGCTGACATTGATCCAATCACCCCAAATCTTCTCCTTATGGGCGGCGGGATGCATCGCTCCCTCAGGTGGTGTATGCTCCAGGAAATATGGGGCGGCGGAGGTGGCGTCACTGTCAGAACATGGTGGACCAATTCTGGATACAGTTCACAAGAAACTACTTGCCTTCTCTCCAGACCCGGCAGAAGTGGCGAAAAGCTTCAGAAAACCTGGAAGTAGACTCTGTTGTACTGATAATAGATCCACAACTCCCTAGAGCTCAGTGGCCAATAGGCAAAGTTCGGAAGACATTGCCCAGTAGTGATGGATGTGTGCGGACTGCTGAAGTTATCATTGACGGTAAAACTTATCTCAGACCAGTGCCCGCTGATAGAGTTGCCTGCTCTAGAAGGTAACACTAAAGACATTTAGAGAATTCCTTTGATTACCCATTTGCTGCTCAAATGTGGGGCGGCTGTTGTGAATTCTCTTTTAAGTTTGTTCTTATGTGTGTGACGTTTTAAGTTTTGACTTACGTAAATAACGTAGTGCAGTGTTTCCTGCGTGTATGAGCTCAGCGTATCTGCCTATTCACTATCACTCCAGCGGAGCAGTCAGATCGCAAGCTCTCACTAAAGTGCAGCATTCATGCGCAAGAGAAAGTTAATGACAAGTAAGTTTTAATTCAGTGTATATTGTAATTAATGCAGATCGTTATACTGTATTGCAGCAGTATTAGTTTTCATTATGTTTTATGCTTCGCGATCTTTCTAAGTGTAATTTGATCCTGTTTAACGAGCGGATTTGTGCCGCTAGCATCGCGGCTAGTATTAGTAATGTTTATTAAATTATTTGCCCAAGTTTAACATTTCTCAGTTAGATCATTCATCCTGTGGTCGCTATTATTACTGCCTGTATTACTCATTACGGTAACACTTTACATAACAGTACATGAATAACCATGAACTAATACCTGAGTTATAGTTACTTCAACATGAACTCATGATTAGTTAAGATATGAACTAATGAAGAGTGATCCTTAACTACGACAGGATCATGGGATTCATGCATGAAAACAGCAGCCTAACTACACGTTAATACATGTTTGATATTAATGCATTAATTAAATTTAGGGGGAAACTAAATCAAACAGTCTCTATAAGAGAATAATACAATTGGACTTTGAAATAATTTAAACAATTTATTCTTGTCAGAATTTAAACTACTGACATCAGCAGCTTCATTTAAACATTACTGAAAGGCACAGATTAGTTTGTAATTATTTTCACTGACCCTCCTTATCAAACATATAAAATATTAAATACACTATTACTTAAAAAGGTCTTAATCTGTTTTGTGATAGTCTTTCCTATCAAACTAAACTACTGTGACTTACATCAGTTCCTGAGGAATCGGTTCCCAAAAAAAAATAACCAAACGGAACATGAACTAAGGTCAGGGAGCGTTTGCTGGGATCAGATCAGAAGTTCTTCTCTCCATCCAGACGAAGGCGTGATCATTACTGTACCCATTCTCTGACTTTTGAAAGTCACACACCACATCACTTACTGGGCTGAATACTTATATAGTTGTGTTAGTACAAGTGCATTTGAAAGTAAGTAATGATAATCATGAGCTGATTTAGTAAGTAGTTACAGTGATTAATTATGATGTGCCCCCTCAAGTAAAGTCATGACAAGTATACATTAACACACCATTAGTTGTGTTAGTATATGGTTAGTTAATAATGAGTTAATATGATTGTTGCCCCCTCAAGTAAAGTCAGACATGATGCACTATCCACATCATTAAACTAATATGAATATAAACACTATAGAGTGCCATCCTTATTCCTTTAACCCGGTACAAAAAACTAAATAAAAGTATTTGTATTTTATTGTTATTATATATTAAAAATATATGACTTGAAAGCAAGCCTTATACATACCTGTAAAGACCACATAAGGCACATTTTACATGTAAATAGCGCGCGTCCACAAGCTAATGCTAATCAAGCATATACGTTTAAACAACAAAATACAAATCACAGTTAATAACTGCACATAACCTCCTGAAAACCCCAATAAAACAAAGTAAAAAATGTCTTTAATTATTAATTTGGCTTACCAAAGCAGTCAATATTTATTATTTTAAAATGCCAGCAACACCAACAAACGCGCCAAGAGAACACCTAGCTGTGCGCCACTAATGAGTGTCCGCCAGAAAAAAAAACCCTTCATACTTTAGTTCCGGGAATCAAACTATGACTATTTAGCTATGACTAATTAAATGAACTATAAAAAATCAGAAACAGTTTAGATCAAATTAAATTTAGTGTGGTATAGTTAGTCTATTTTCCACATTTGATTAGACAGATCTATGTAATTAATGGCTACATAATCATTGCCATTGCAATTATTTGTCACAAAGCTGCAGATGGCAGATTATGATATTACAGTGTAAATTATGACAGTATTAAATCACGTTTAATTCAAATTCAGAGTACTTCTTGTTTACTCTATGGAGGCTGATTTTATTAGTTACCCCCTAAATGTTAATTAATGCATTAATTATCAACATGTATTAACGTGTAGTTAAGGCTTCTGTTTTCATGCATGATCCCCCATGACTCCTGTCGTAGTTAAGGATCACTCTTCATTTTCATATCTTAACTAATCTGAGTTCATGTTGTTGAAGTAACTATAATTCAGGCTTAGTTCATGATTATTCATGTACTGTTATTGTAAAGTGTTCCCCTCCATTACCTATATAATCAGATTTTGGGGGTTTTGTAATCTTATTAAACTGCAGATTAATAGTGCTGACTAATGCTGATATATACTGTAATAGTTATATACAGTGCGTTATGTAAGTTGTTTATTCATTCAGTTTGAATCGTTAAGTTGTTGATCTATTAGGAAAAGAATATTTATTGCGGTTATTTA
>JAOTNS010000084.1:762500-789430 GCA_028476615.1 Culter alburnus | reverse complement strand
ATTAATTAATTCATAATCATAATATTTCATTACTTATCCTATTATTCATTCATTCATTTATCATTCAGTCTTTCATCATACATTCAATAATAAGTCATGCATCATCCATCCATCTATTAATACATTCATTCACTCCTCACTCATCAATTATTCATCATTATTCACCAGTCATTATATATCATTCATTCATTCCTTCATTCGTTCATTATTATTAAAAGGCATCCCTTCATTCATCATCATTAAGTCTTCGCATCATTATCATTTCATTCTCCCATCCATCTATTCAAATCCATTCATTCACTCAATCCATCATCATCTATTCTCCATTCATAATAATTAATTCATTCATTCATCATTAGTCATCCACATTTCATTCATCCAGTCATTCATTCTTTCCTAAATAATTTAATCATCCATCATTCATTAATAAGTTATCTTCATCCATCCAGTCATTATAATTAATTAATGAATAATTCTTAATTCTGCATGTAATGCATCATTAATAAAAAATTCATCCATGCATGCATTAATTATTAGGATTAATTAATTTAATTCATTTCTATCAGTAATAATTCATCCATCCATCAGTCATTTAATTCATTCATCATTAAAAGGCATTCATGCATCTATTCATTCTTTCATCCATCCTTCATTAATAACTGCATGCATTCACCATCAATTAATATCATTTCATCCACCTCCAAACCCATTCATCATTCATTCATTTCATTCTTAAAATAAGGTCATCCCATTCATCCCAATTAATAAATCATCCATTCATAACGTCATTATTCATAATTCATTATAAAGCATTAATCAATTCAGCATCCTTCCTCATTCATTAATAAATCATCCATTCACATTCATTCCTGTCATCCATTATTCATTAATCTCATTATCCATCCTTCAGTAATAATTTCGTTTAATTATTCAATAATAATCCATCCATTCAAGCCAAGGCATTAATAAATAATTCATTCAGCCATCATTAATAATAATCTAATCCATCCATCCATTCATCCATTCATTCTTCATTCATCATTCATTATAATCCATCCATCTACCATTAATTCATTCATTCATCCATTCATAATAATTCATTAATAATTAATTTATGATATTTCATTCTTCATTCATTCATTAATAATTCATTAATATTGATTCACATTCATTAATTTCTCATTTAATATTTGTATTAATATTAATAGCAATATTAGTATTAATACAGCATTGAACAATATTACCATTAATATGGATATATTGTATTCATTCATTCATTATAGTAATATTAATAATCATTAATTTCTTATTTATTATGTTTCTTTTTTTTTTTTTTAAATCAACAATCAATATTAACATTAATATTAATACTGGTTTTTTTTTAATTAGTAATTAATTCATTCTTATTAATTAATTGATTAATAGCAATATTAATATTTCCGAAACAGTCAATGTTAACATTAATATTTGTATTAATGTTAAGTAATTTTTATATTATTATTAATATAATATCAATAGTACTAATACAGCAATGATCAATTAATATTAATATCAGTATTTGTGTAAATTATTAATAATAATATTGTTTTTATGAATATTACTTGCAATATGTTTTTCTTTTTATTAAATTAATTTCTTGTTTATATTATTATTCTTTTTCAACAATAAATATTAATATTGGTAGTATTGAATATTTATATTAATCCTTATATTCATTTATATTGATATTAAAGCATATTAGTGTATACAGTAACAATATCAATTGTGGTATTAATAATGTCTATATTAATATCAATATTGATTATTATTTTATAATAACATCATATTTACTATTTAATTTTATATTACCATTGATATTAGTATTAATACAGAAACAATTAACATTCATATATTCATTTATCATGCATTCAATTTACCATTTATTGATTAATGGATGGATGGATGGATGGATGGTGAGCTGATTGATAGATTTGTTGATTAATAAACTTTTTAAACTTCTTGATTTAAGTTATGGATAATTAGATGACTGTTTGGGTTCATTAATGATGGTCTAATTGACTAGTTGATAGATGGTTATTGGTCAGTCATTTAGTGTCCATTTATACATTTATAACTGGTTGGTTGGTTTGTTGGTAATTGATTGATTGTTTTTGATTAATGTATAAAATGCTTGTTTATTTGGTGATTAACTCATGAATCAATGCATGTTGATTGACAGCTTACAATTACAAAACATCCTGATTATATTGAGCTAGTGATGACAAACATATTGTGACTGAACCTGATTTCACGACTGTTGTCAAAATGAGCAGTAAGGAGAAGAAGCGATAGATTTATTAAATCAGCACAACATGACGGTCAGTGTACATGTCTGATATCTTCATTGTGAAAATGAAGCTGTCAGAAATCTTGTGCATAAACACGCAGCGCTAATCATTCACACAGACCTCTCAGGATCTCTGAAGAGCTTTAGGAAAATATCATTCAGCGCTAATAGAAATCATGAATGTTTTTCCAGTGATGCTCATGCACCCATTGTTTTCTAATTAGTCATTTGGCAGCCGTCTCTGTTTTAGTCTAGTGTTTGTTCAGTCATCTGAGCAGGTGTGTGCTAATCTAACGCTGAGCCTGATTCTCAGATGGTTTCATGTGATTTCAGCAGCATTTAGTCATTGACTGCACTTAATCTGCTGCTAAGACCCGTCCCGCTGGAGCCATTTCTGCAGAAACGAATGAAAGTCCTGAACTAACAAACCTCAGCGCTCTCTTCCACCCAAACACTGACGGATGTCTTAATATCACCTTGTCGCTCACAGTCCAGCTCAGTTTAATCTGGTTTACCTTTGGCCTCTCAGAGGAGCATTTGATTTGCTCGGAAGATTTCATGGTTTTCTCAGTAATATTTCGTTTACAGTAAGTATCAGCTTTGTCTCAGATGTTCCTGCAGGTGTTAAGAAAAAAAATTCTTTTATTTCTTATATATATATATATATATATATATATTTTATATACATATATGTATGAAATAAAATAAAGATAAAAAAAATAAAACATTAAAAGGAAAATTTTATTAATAAATGTGCTAGTTTTTCACTTATGGTTCTCAGTTATATTTCATTAACAGTAAGTATCAACTTTGTCCCTGATGTTTATTTTATTTACTGTATTATTTTTTTATTTTATTTAATGTATGTTTTATATTTTAGTTATTTTATATAATATAAAGATAGAAAAATAAAACAAGATTTTAAAAAAAAAAAAATTGCCTATTCATTGATCAGAAAATTTAATGGTTCTCAGTTATATTTCATTTAAAGGTACAATAAGCAATTTCTGAGAAACGCTTTTCATATTTGAAATCACCAAAACAAACCCCTACCCAAAAAAATCACACCCCTATCTTAAAGGCTCCGCCCACCAGTTCACAAAGTGGACCTCATACGTGGACACGCCCCCTACTGTTGATTGGCTACAAGTGTTACTGCACCTTTAAAGAGGTCCTTGACCATGAATTCACTTTTTTAACTTTAGTTGGTGTGTAATGTTGCTGTTTGAGCATAAACAACATCTGCAAAGTTACGACGCTCAAAGTTTAATACAAAGGAAGATATTTTCTTTTACAGAAATCACTGTTTAAGGACTACAACAAATGGCTGGTAGGGACTATAACGAGCTTCTTCCTGGGTTGGTGACAACACAAACCCCAACATTTACATAAACCCCGCCCCCGAGAACACACGACAAAGGGGGTGAGGCCATGTTGCTGCTTTAGAGAAGAGGAAGAGTTGTTGTAGTAGAGTGTTGTTATCATGCCGTCATTTTACAGTGGACTGCTTCACAAACGAGGGTCAATTCAACGCTGGATTTGCACAAAAGATTAACATGACGGCACATGCTAGTCGATGAGTTGAATCAACTCCACAACAACTACATAAATTTAACCATTCAGAAACGTCCAGTTTCATTCTAAAAGTCTCTCCATCAGTGTCGACTCCAGTTTGAACAATGTAAGGCTGAACACCGTTACTGACAATCCTCATTTTGGCTGCGTGAGATTCTCCAGTTTTGTTGTTGTTGAGCAACTGAAGTGTGAGCTGTTAAAGCTCCGCCCTCTTCTGGAAGGGGGCCGGGAGCAGCAGCTCATTTGCATTTAAAGGGACACACACAAAAACAGCGTGTTTTTGCTCACACCCAAATAGGGGCAAATTTGACAAGCTATAATAAATGATCTGTGGGGTATTTTGAGCTGAAACTTCACAGACACATTCTGGGGACACCAGAGACTTATATTACATATTGTGAAAAGGGGCATTATAGGTCTTGTAGGCTCGTTAATAAGCCAAACTATCTTAATATGGATAGTGTTTTGCCAAACATGGGTTGAAACAAACCAGCATTTTATGAGTGAATTCTTAGAAACGTTGCTGCTTTTAAACTTTTGAGTGTATAAGTTGGTACCAAAATGTTTAGAAATGGCCCTGAAGAGATTTCAGTTGTGATTTTCCTTTCCTGAGCATATCCACGATCTGCTGGAAGCCAATATTTCTGCAGCGATGGAAAGATGTATCTGTGGTTCTTGTAATCGGTGACGTGCGGCGTGATCAATAGCGGAGTGTGAGCAGTGTGTGTGTATCAGCTTAAGAAACCAGGAGAAAAAGACGAATACCTGCCAAAGTGGAACTGGAAAGACATCTGTTACACACACAACCTTCAACGGACAGTCGTCTGACCTCTGTGTCTTCATAATGCTCCGTTCTTTTGTGTGTTTGTGTTCGTTTCTCGCTTTGAATGTTGATCTTCTCATCCACATGATTTGAGGTTATATGGCTGAGTAGGTTTTGCACAGGCATCTTTTTATTCCTGACACTCTTTTCTTTATGGGACTCTGTCACGGTTGTGTGTGTGTTTTATGTGCTGGCATTGAAACAGCATCCCATCAGTGTGTGTCAGAGCTGATTTACACACAGCGCAGACAGGATTGAACAGCCATCACTGAGTCTCAGGGACAGTCACACACTGCGGCCCTTTATTAACTCCCTTTTTCTTATATAATTCTTATGAATCTTTTTGTCAACACGTATCCATGTTGACATCTGTCATGTTATTGCAGTACTTGAGAAATTGAGTACTTTTTTCTAAAGTAAACTAAGTAGACCTTTATTCTGTACTGAAGTAACTGTAGTGAAGTAGTTTTGACCTCTGAAAACAGAAGACAGAGAGAAAACAGAGTCTTTCCTGTCAGAAACTGACACAGATGTGTGTTGTCCATCACTCACAGTCTCTCTTCATTTTCTCAGGCCTGTTGTTTTAATCTTATGGCACCTGTCTATCTATTCAAACGTCTTTAAACCATAACTTTTAACATCTGTAGACAGGCATATCCTTCCGTGTCTGAGATATATGTCTGTTTATGAAGGTACCTGTCAGAAAATAGACCTGTCTGTCTAGAACCGCAGTCGTGACGTCAGAGCTTCCAGCTTGATAAAGCTTGAGTGGTAATCGTTATTCAGCGTGAGAGTCGACTGCCAACATTAAGTGTAGAAGCTGATGCCGTAAAACTACAGCAGTGATAGAGTAGTGTCAAAATAGAGACGGACTCCAGCTGGAAGATGGAGAACATATAAAAGACTAACCACTTCTCAGATAGATAGATAGATAGAATATACCGATTTAAATATGTCAAAGCTGATTGAAAACTGATGAGATTATTGCTTCAGAATAAATATATTACAACACAAAATCCTTTTTTTTTTTTTTTTCTGGGCAAGTAATGACAGACTTATGTCTATATATATATTATATATATATATATATATATATATATATATAGATAGATATAGATAGATATAGATATAGATATCAGATAGATAGATATATTAGATATAGATAGAAGATAGATATAGATATAGATAGATATAGATATGATAGCAGATAGAAAGATCAGATAGATAGATAGATAGATAGATAGATAGATAGATTATATAGATATATAGATAGATTGATAGATAGATAGAAGATAGACAGACAGATAGATAGATATAGAATAGATAGATAGATAGAGATAGATAGATAGATAGATAGACAGACAGACAGATAGACATAGATAGATAGATAGACAGATAGATAGATATATAGATAGATAGATAGATAGATAGAGACAGATAGACAGATAGATAGATAGATAGATAGATAGATAGATATAGATAGATAGATAGATAGATAGACAGATAGACAGACAGAGATAGATAGATAGAGATAGATAGATAGACAGATAGATATATAGTAGATAGATAGACAGATAGATAGATAGATAGATAGACAGATAGATAGATAGATAGATAGATAGATAGATAGACAGACAGATAGAGATAGATAGATAGACAGACAGATAGATAGATAGATAGATAGATAGACAGACAGACAGATAGATAGATAGATAGATAGATAGACATAGATAGATAAGATAGATAGACAGACAGATAGAAGATAGATAGATAGATAGAGATAGATAGATAGATAGATAGATAGATAGATAGGATAGATTTTTTATTAATATATTGCTCAAGCACATGCAAATTTATGTAAAACAAATGTTGATATTGTATAAATATTGTAAAATAATTATAAAATAGAAAATAAAATTACTTTAAGAGTTTTAGAGGTGGTATTTAATTCAATTCAGTTCACATTTGTTTGCATAGCTCTTTTCAAAATACATATTGTTTCAAAGCAGGTGAATATATTCATAATATATTCCCTTAAATGTTTTTCAATACTTCTTGGTAGCTAATAGTAAAAGGAGTAGTTTAATTTCTAATAGTTTAATTACTTCAGATTGTGTAGCTTGTAGCAGTTTTAAAGCAGCTTTAGCTTCAGTGACATGCAGTGACAGACACGGATAGAGAGAGAGAGAGAGAGAGGAAAACCCACAAGGCTTTCCGCTGACACAGTGGAAATGATGCATCACAGTTTTCTCACACCTTATGCTGAGATGAATCTGTTGTCTTATTCACCGAGTGCCAGCCCACCCTCAAGAGCGCTAGTCAGATCACACACACCAGGACTCCAGAGAGAGACAGACGGGCTGTTTTTCCTCTGACAGTATCTCAGCAACACAGCGCTCCGCATCCGAGCGTAAAGATCACATCTGAAGCCGAAGCCCCCGTCATGACGCTGGGAAACACTGTTCATGCAGCATATTCCTCAGTAATTTCCTGAAAGATGGGAACCTCACGGGGGAAGGAGGTACATAGCGCCTCCTGAACTCCTCTAATTCCCCGCTTCACACCTCCACACGCGCCGTCCCAGGATGCACTGCGTTTCCCTTTTGGAGGGAAAATGGATTGCGCCTGAAGGGGAATGTGACCTCAGATATCATCTCTGTATCTCAGCGGTGGGAAGATTGCATCTTTGTCTGAACAACTCGCACTGCATAAAAATGTCTACTCACCCTCATGTCAATCTAAACCTGACTTTTTCTTCTCTGGAATATAAAAGAGATATTTTTGTGTAATGTTCACACTGCACCCTATTTTTAAAATCAAAACAAATATCTCTAAAAAAGAGTTTAAATTGTTTTAATTCCTTTTAGTCTCTTCTGCAATAGAAGCCTGTTTTCGGCACTAAATAAAAAAATAAATAAAAAGGTAATTGTGAGTTTTTTTTTATGACAATTCTAACTTTTTTCTCACAATTGCAAGTTTGCATCTCACAATTCTGACTTTATATCTTAGATTTAAACTCGAGCTCGGAATGTCGCCCGAACCCAGAGTAGGCTACTCTCCCCGTATCTTTGATTAGGATAGTAACCAGGCAAGTGTGAGGAGACGGGGTGCTGGAGGGATGCCGAAAAAACTGTCAAGGAACATAGGTGAGTCAACTACGTTTATAGGCCTCCTTTTATGCTGATTGGGTAGATCATTTAAATGTGCTCGCACCAAACTTTGTTAATAAAACATCATTTAGTTTAGTGTACGAGTCAGTGAAAAGGGAATAATCGCAAAAAATAAGTTAAGACATATCGCAATTCTCTCGCGAATCGATTTTGGGCTTAGTTTTCAACAGCAGATGGCACTGCATGCTTTAGAAACAGCCGTACTCTGCTTTATTCCAGTTCCTTACACACACCACTTAAACCTTCTAAAATAATAATTCATAAAGTTTAAAAAGGTTGATGCGAATTACATCTTGCATCATAAAAGCATTCTGAGGTGCAAAAACATTGTCACACTCAGCCGAACGCACAAGAGGTCTTCTTCATTAACATTTGAGTATGCGGTAAAAAACTAGCCAAGAGCGCCATCTGCTGTTAAAAAATTTAGAATCAATTTGCAATGCATTTGGAAAATATCAGAAGCAATCCTCGAATTGCAATGCATCGATAGTACTGTCCAGCCGTAGTACAGACAAAAGGCTGTTATAATTTTATGTCATCTTACCTGAGCGTTCCTGGGTGAATATTTTAATATCAACATGAGCCGAGTGGAATAAAGAAAGTGATCAGCATGAATGATATTCAAAACGGCAAGCACCCGCTGCTTTGTTTACAGCAGTGGTTCCCAAACTTTTTAGCTTGGAGTACCCCCTGAAGGGATTACCATCCTTCTGCGTACCCCCTCTCTTCCACTTAGACTGCAGTCACACCTTTACCATTAAGGTAAATTTGCCCCCTAAATTGACCTGTTGTATAATAATGTCACATTTGCAGTCATGTGGATATTTGGGAACAATTGCGTTCTTGCTCGTTATCATCATTAAATACAAGAACTCACACAAGGTATGTTTTTGTATTGGAGAAAGTTTGAGTCTTAAATCGAAATTAATCCACTATCTGTGTCTATTTGTTCTTCATGCGAGTAAGTGCTGAATCCCCACTTTTACAAAGGTGCATTTTCGAGGCAGCAGATTCTGCAGGCAAATATCATATGTGTGGATACAGGAATTTTCTGACTGCAAATGATGAGGTAATTTGATTAAATTTAGCTTACTGGATTTACGGCATTTTGGCAGTTAGAAAAACATGCTCGGTTTTAATATTATTTTAAGCTAGAATTAAATTAAAGCTGCTATCCATGATTTTTGGCCCTCTAGCAGTTAATAATCAGAACTGCACGCGTCTTGCGGAAGAACTTTTCTCCGTGTATGTCTATGGCGAGTCACGCAGTTACTGTGATACTCTGCGGCGGGTCCTACCAGTCTGGTCTGAAATAGTTTGAATATAAACACTTATTTATAAGTGTACCATAATGATTCAGGATAAGACAAAAACATGGTTTGGAAAATGGATTCATGTTCTATATTCTCATTATATAATTTTTGTAAATTTTTAACACAAAAAAAGTTGTGGACTGCAGCTTTAACTACTCAGCATTTTGTTCGCGTACCCCAGTTTGGGAACCACTGGTTTACAGTTTGTGTATCTGCAGCCTGAAGTGTTGGTTATCCTCTTGAATGACAAAAATAAACCACGTTTCCACAGCAGGAACTTTCCCCAGGGACACTGGGGTGATACTCGGTGTGTTTCGACTGTAGGAACTAGGGTCTAAATGAAGATCCGGGTAAAAATTCGCCCCTCAGAAAGTCCCTGCTCACAAGGTAGTACTTTTTCAAAGTTCAGGAACTTTCAGGGATGGGACTTCGGTGCTGAACGTTTTGATTGGTTGACTTCACAAAGCATTTTAATCGGTTGACCGAATGCTGCAGTTTTTATTTCAACCACCATTTTTAAAAGTCTGCTGTGGTGCGTGCAGTAAGAGTTGTTTGCTATTCGAATCAACGATGGAGCAACGACGAGGTTCTGGCTGTATATGCAGAGGACGAAACTGTCTCACAGAGTCCTATGTCACTGGACTAATCTTCACAGTACTCTAGACCACGATGGAAAGCTGACAGCAATAGGTCTGGGGGGGAAAAAAATCCTGGGACAAATTGTTCCGGGTAATTTCGATGGAAATGCGAGGCAACAGCACGGTTGGCTTTCATCAGTGCTAGTTCGTTGGCGTCGGTTTGGTGTGTCCCTACCTTAAGCATCTCATTTTTCATTCAAAAGCTTTGTATCTCTCTTCCTCGCTATAGGTTTATGATTTCTCTCGCAATCTCTTTGACATTCTCATCAAAATGTGACGTTGAGGAAATTTCATTTGTCGTACGTGTGCTCGTTTTATAGGAGGTCGCCCTTCTCGTATAATGAAGAGAAAAGAGGAGGATCTTTGCCTTCTTCGGTCACGGCGTTATTTGAGGATGAATTTCATGAGATCTCAGTCAAGGCCTGTGGAGACTGAACACAATCACGTCAGCTGACTGACCCTGGACCCGCCCGTGATTTACAGCACCAATCACAGCTCTCCATTATTGAGAAGCCAGAGGGATTATGGGATGTTAGCGGTGGGCCGACACCTTCAGAGCAGGACAGTAAAGGGCACAGCAGAAGCCTTGAGCGCTTTCTTCACATTCAGGCCTTTTCCTTGCTGCTTTGTGCTGTCATTAGTTTTGATTGCTCAGTCTGAACAGTGCATCTCATTTTTATACTGTATTAATTAGTTGTGAATCAAGTACCGCTAGCAGCTGGGAGAGTTCACCCAAAAAATGAAAATTCTGTCATTTGCTCACCCTCAAGTTGTTCCAAACCTGTATGAATTTCTTTATTCTGCTGAACAAAAGAAGATATTTTGAAGAATGTTGGTAACCAGACAGTTGATGGCATCCATTGACTTCCATAGTATGAAAAAAAAAAAAAATACGATGGAAGTCAGAGGTTCTATTTTGATGTTTAAAGGGTTCTTTCAGGTGCTTTTAGAACCTTTTTAACTACAATTTTTAATTTTAGTAAATTTTTATAATTATCACTAGAAAAAAAAAATTAAATAACCTGTTAAACATGAAGTATTATGCAATAATTTGAATATTTCTCCTTAAATAGAACCTTTTTGAAAATTTAGTCAAGAACCCTAGAGTTCTATATGGAACTCCATTGAACCTTATTTCTGAGGCCTTTTTACACCTGTAAAACTGCATTCACACCAATCAAATTAACCAAAAGGGAGTCAGATGAGCAGCAACCACACCCAGGCTGTGAGTTATGAATCATTTCTTTCTCGTAAAACATTGTGTTTGAAATATTGTGTTGAATTTAGTTGTCGACGCCATTTGAAGAAAAAAACCAGGCTGCGTTTCTTCACATCTACAAAAACAAAGATGAGATGAACTTCCCGCCACCCGTTCGCAAATCAAGCACAAGCACATATCAGTGAAATTCTATGAGGGTCACACAGTTAAATGTATTTGTTACATCTTTATTTAGCAGAGAAAACCCCCCAAACAGCTTTTTAAATCAGATCTGGTATGCGTGTCGCGGTTCGTGTCGAATTTTTGAGCTCTCTTTGAGCATGCGATTGAAGAGTCTCCGTGTTTGATTCCTCAACAGAATGTTTTATCAAACCCGTGAACTCATCAGGAGGAGAAGCGCGTCGCGCCTCGACAACACTGTACGGGGACGGATGTGGGGCGACGTAAATAATTTATCAGAAATTCGGCTGCAAAGAGAGCTTTAATGGAGGCGCGTTCGCCGTGTGAGGAGGAGTCGTCCTGAGAGAGTTTTCAGCGTCTGATACAGAGCGGTTTGATCGATGACGCAGATGTGAGTGGAAGAACCCTTGTTAGTGAGAGTTTTGAGCTGTGTGTTTATGATGGGATGGTAAGATCAGGTCAAAGGCCAGCTGAGCTCTTTAGAAGTGTCTTAAAATGGAGCATATGTGTAAATAATCCCACCAGAGAGATTTCAAATTAAAGTAGCAACGCTATTAACTGTTTTCAGTAGTTTGGCTGTTTTCAAACTGTTTAAAGGGTTAGTTCACGCAAAAAATGAAAATTCTGTCATCATTTACTCGCCCTCAAGTTGTTCCGAACTTGTAATTTCTTTCTTCTGCTGAACGAGCATGCGCATATGATGTGACGGGTCTGTTTTTTGTCCAAAGGCCTTGATAATAATAAAAAACAAAGATGACATCCAAGTATGTAAGGTAGTACAGCTAGATCTCTTTTATTGAATCCAAAAAGTTGTAGTTATATTTTGCTACATATAAAGGCATTTTAAAGATTTTGAAGTGTCAAAAGGTCATTCGGTTTAACCGTCCAAAGGCCAATACAGCCATTTCATTTGTGATTAAAATATCTTAAAATGTAATAAATGTATATATTTTTTATTCTGGCATGATTTTATAACATCATATATCAACATAGTGCAAAATGGTATTACAATTAAATATAGAAGTCATTGCTTTGTTATGACAAAGAATGTCCGGAAAAAATTATTTCATTGATCATTCGGAGTAACCAATATAAAGGGACCATTTTGGATCGAGTCATGCGGTCAATATCATGTGACAGGATGTGACATCATTCAGACACCTGCACAGGACCACATGGTCATGAAGCAAAGTAACTAACTCTCTTTTAACTATTTGAAAAATTAATGTTTTCACTTTCTGAAACGCATGTCCCGAAACATCAGGTCATTTGGTACAACTGCTATAAAACATGGAAAATGTTGTAATATTTTAAAAGCTCGTACTAAATATAAAATGTTTAATTGTCATTTTGTTAGCTAGCTAGATATCAGCCTGTTAACACTGTTTGAAAATATCGTCATTCGGTATAACCAAAAGTGTCATTCGGTGAAACCGAAATTTTGGTTAAACCGAATGACTTTTTTGGTGACAAATTTTGTCTGTCTTGTAAAAAATGACAAGCAAAGCAGTGTTAACTGATTAAAATACCACATAATCTCATTGTTAACACTTAATAAAACTAAAAAATGAATTATATCTCCATTAGGTTTTTTTACACTTTTAAAAACCTTATTCGTCAATGACCCATATACTGAAAATAAGCTCTCTTTCTCTTTTAATTGCGATTCAACGGTTTAATATCAAATGTTTTTAAACCGCAGTGCTTAAAAACGCATGCAAACGATAAGCTTTCGTGGCCGCGCAGCACAGTAACGTCACTTGAGTGTAACCGCAATAGTCCAAAATCTGTGTGCAGATTGCAGTGTGCAGTGTGCAGTATGCAGTGCACTAATATTCCATTCTGAACAATCCTCTGATTCAATCAGGTTTCTCTCTGATTGAAATCATTTTCAGTGTCACCTACGTAATTCGTTAACATGAACCATATTCATCTGATAAAGCATGCTGTATGTTCAGGACCTTCATACTGCGCAGGGCTCGTGGAAGGGCCGTGTGAGTTTGGAGGTTGTGCGAAGAGTGGGAGGCCTTCAGAGCATCGAGAGTCGAGAGAGAGAGAGACGACTCATTAGGATTATAAATAGCGTGTCATGTCTGCCATCGTTTCAATCATGACTTAATGGGGTGAAACCCGAGGAAGGGCGTCACTGACAAACACACACTCTTGGAAAGCGTGGTGGGGTGACACCATCTGAAGAAAGATCCATCAAGTGGTAAACAATAGCAGAAGCGCATGTCAGTCAGAAAGAGATGTTTGAAAAACAAAAATCTTTATGAGACCGCCGCAGAATCAGCAGGAAGGATCTCACGCTGTTCGCAGAGATGAAACCGCCATCATTGAGACTCGATTATCTGATTTAATGTCTTTAATTCAAGGTTTGATTAAAGTGAAGAGTGTGCTGCTGACCTCACACAATCACCGCTGATCTTCTGTCATCTCAAGTGCTTTAGAGGGCATGATAGCAATCAATTACCCAGTTCTCCACTCTGAGCATGTGCAGTGTTATTTTAGAATTATTTATGTACTACTATCATTTTTATTACTTTTCTTTGAGTATTTTTAGTTTTCATTTTAATTTTTAGTTTAACTTTTAGTAGTTTAGTTTTGCTTTTGACATTTTTATTAGTTTTTGTTTTTAAATATTAAGTTCAATTTTAGTTTTTATATATTTCCAGTTAGTAATTTTTAGGGTTTTTCACACTACGCTTAAAGGGATAGTTCACCCAAAAATGAAAATTTGATGTTTATCTGCTTACCCCCAGCACATCCAAGATGTAGGTGCTTTGTTTCTTCAAAAGAACACAAATGATGATTTTTAACTCCAACCATTACGGTCTGTCAGTCGTATAATGCATGTCAATGGGAACGTCTATGAGAGTAAAAAATCATGCACAGACAAATCCAAATTAAACCCTGCGGCTCGTGACGACACATTGATGTCCTAAGACACGAAACGATCGGTTTGTGCGAGAAACCAAACAGTATTTATATCATTTTTACCTCTAAAACACCACTATGTCCAACTGCCCTGCGCATCCTGTTAGTGAGGTCAGAAAACGCGTTCTGATGACGGAAGTGATCTCTCACGCTTTGCTTCAATGAGTGCGAGACATCACTTCAGTTGTCAGAGCGCGATCAGACCTCACTAACCGGATGCGCAGGGCAGTTGGACTCATTATACGACTGACAGACATCAACGGTTGGAGTTAAAAATCATCATTTGTGTTCTACTGAAGAAACAAAGTCACCTACATCTTGGATGCCCTGTGGGTAAGCAGATAAACATCAAATTTTCATTTTTGGGTGAACTGTCCCTTTAACCCCGGGATATCAGCGTTCTGAACTTTGCTTTCAAAACACTTTCAAACGCTCCCGTGCGTTGATCATTGTAGTCAATCACAGACATATCTGTTGAGCATGTGAACACAACGGCCAATCAGAAGTGTTTATGAATCAGCTCAACAGCGCTCAAAGCGTCACATTTTTTAATTTTAGTACCGACTTGGTACCAAATTCGGTATTTTTGACAACACTATACTGCGCATTGTATATAAACAGTAAATTCAGCGTTTGAGAGGAAAATGTCAAATGCTGAAAAAACGTGACAATTTGAGTGAGTGAAGAAGGGACCGTTTCATTCTTACCTTTATAGTTCGAAATGGCTATTCAGTATAAACTCGATAGTATAGTCGGCAATACGAGGATGCACAATGCTAGAGCTATGTAAACAGGTCACGTGCTGTGTTTATCCAATCAAATGCACTGACACCGCAAATATGCAAACAAGAAAGTTAACCCATGGTTTAGCTATGTACAATGTGAAAGCATCTTACGAATACCCGGGATTAATTGTTAACCCTGGGTAAATTATGAGCAATGTGAAATGTGAAGCAAGATACCCAGGATTCAGTTTACCGTGGTTTAGAATGACATTCTCTAACTGTTGACCATGCATCAGTTGTACACTCGTTATTGTGATGCATTGTGGGATTGAATGAGTGCACAAGATAATGTCCACTATGGTGTCGGACACCACTACAAATGGCTGTTCCCTCAAAAAGTGCCCTATTTAAGGGTATAGGGGGTGATTCGAACACAGCCATAGATCATGCTGGGTAGCCCCGCCCACAGTGAAATCTCATTGGCTCAAACTATCGCTCCTTTCTCTATGCTAAACATCACGTTTGATTGGCTGAAACTTCTTGATTCATAATCACTTTAGTCAGTTTGAATTTAGTTTATGAGAGAGAGAAAAATGACAGCATGTTAAGATGAAGTGTATGAGAATACCTGGAGCAGATCTCATTTTCAGTAAAAGTCTCGTAATCAAATATTAAGCATAAGCGAATCTGTGTTTGTGTGTTTGGCCTCTTTAGACCCATTGTGCTTGAATGAGTGCTGGTTGCTTAAATGTTTGTTTTCATTCCTGTTTTACATGATGTTAATGTCTTTTGAATTATTGATGAGGTTCAAACGCTCTTCGCAGATTATGTGTGACTTATGCAGATCAGATGGGATAAAAATCTCCATGAGGTATTACATCTCTGATCCAAACACATGCTCATAAAGGCAGGTGAGCCATCATGTGAATCTGATGACAGAAATGCATCATGAGACACTTTCAGAGCCATAGCTAAAGATCTGGGCTGGTAACGAAAGCCATATTCACATTTAGAGTGATTTTCACTGCAAATTTGCCTTGAAAAATTGTGACAGTGCTGTAAGTTAATTTGCATTTAAAAGCATTTGTCCAACGATAAACACCTGACAGCTCTTTTCACTCAGTTTCTCCACCCATCTGTGCTTTGGTGACTCTGGAATTGGTGTTAAATGAGGATTTTGCGGTTTTTGTTGTTGTTGCTGGTGCTGCAGCAACCTACAGCATGCATGGGCGGCAGAAAATTGCATAATCCGTGCTGTGTACCTCTGTGTGTGTGTATGTGGGTGTTTTCCTGGCCCAAAACATCACGGAGAGAGCGGCATGACTCCACTGAGGAGGAAAACCCGTCCCACACTCCTCTCTCCTTTAATCTGGCTTTCTCTCTCCTCCATCAGACGCCTCTCATGCTTTCGGGTCTTTCATTTCAATTATTTCTTCTCCTTAGTAGTTAAACTACAGTGAAGCTGCATTTGAAATATAGTTGCAGCTACACTTAAAAGCGTTGATGAAAAATACTGTAAAGACAGTAATATTATGAAATATTATTACCATTTAAAATAAGTGTTTTCTATGTGAATACATGTTAAAATGTCATTTATTCCTGTGATGCAAAGCTCCATGGCGCCGTCATGCCACACAGAGTGTAAAATACATCGCGGAGCAAAGAGGATACTGACAACACGTCGACAGACAAGACAAAGCAGGTTACTCATGATATTAAACAAAGTCCCAGCTTTCAAACTGTGTAATTTTTTAAGAAATTCCAACGATAAAAACCGTTTTGTGGCTCTTTAATGTGTCGTGACAGATTGCTGTAGCGCCTCAGTTCAAGCGGCTCATGAACCGATCATCTCTTCCTACTAGTTCATTTATAGCATCAAATAAACAAGAATGAACATCAGAAGGAATGTTGTTTAAAATGCTGAAAGATGTCAGTACACACCATTTTTCAAGTTCAAGTCCACCGAGGTTAATCATCTAACTCCTGACTGCTTTCTCGGACAAAATGGCGGATTCAGCGTTATGATTGGTTGGATCGCTTGTCAATCAAACTCCCGACGAAGGGTCAATTTAGCATCATTACTCCAGTCTTCGATGTCACATGATCCTTCAGAAATGATTAATTAGTGTGACCTTCTGCTTCATAGACTGTAGAATTTCCATGTAGAAAAGTGAAGCCCCTGTGGTGAGAAATCGAGTCCGCCCAGGAATCGGGTCTCCTTTAGGACCCCAAGTCATCCAATTGGTTCAACGGGCTTTTAATGGGTAGTGTTTTTAGTGCCTGGTTATAATTCCTGCAAAATCATGTTATGATTTATATAATTTTAAATGCAATATAATGTCTTTTCATTTACATAGTAAGTGGAGCCGCGGTATCAAGGCCCCGCCCACACTCCTGTTTTTATAGCATCAAATAACTAAAACCAAACTTATTAAAAAAAAAAAACAACTTACATATCAGCATCATAAAAACTACCCAAAATGATGGAAACCATCTTTGAAAAAAAATTATTTGAAGTATAATTTGATTAGTTTGTCTCACGTCCCATAAGATTACATGGTGAGGGCGGGTTTATTACCTGTACTGGGACCAGCCATCTGGGGGCAATCGAAATGTTTTAGCTTCATTTTTCATGCAGCACACTTGTTCTGCTCCCCTTAATTCCACTCATGCACATTCGAAAAGCAGAAGCGCACATAGGAAGAAGGTTTTTCTTTTTCGTTTCGAGTTTGGTGAACTAAGACCAATATTGGATCTAAAGGTCACAGATTGACTTCTTGAATCAATACAAAGACTATAAACTTCATCTGCTTGATTTGCAGTGTTGGGGAAAGTGAAATAGATGGTATGTTTTAGCATTTTGAATGTTTTTTTTTTTCTGTTTATTTATCATTTAACAATATGTATTGAAAGCAGAAACCCTAAAGCTCATGCCCATTGCTTGGTCTAAATGCTAAAAGGTCTAGTATGATCTCACCTTTAACTTTTAACATGAATTTGCACTAACTATAAGTAAAAACAAGCTAAAAACACTATAATTTATATAACTGAGTGGAAAACATACTGATGAACTGCAGAATTTCAGCTGGTTACATAATATTGTAGCTTTACCAGCAGCAAGCTACATTTTCTAACAAGTTTCCATTAAAAAAAGTTTAAAATCATTTTGTTTAGCTACAAAAAACCCCAAATGATTCAGTGAATCTTTTTTGAACTGACTCATTGAACCGTCTGAACAAACTGATTCACTAAAATAAATCAGGCTTCTAAATGCTATTTGATGGTAAATCTGCATGTGCAATATTATTGCTAGTGTGTTTTGTGATGGAAACTTGTTAGAAAAAGTGGCTTATTATGAAACCAGTTGAACTACTGGCATGCTCCTGATGAATGCAAGTAATGCCTCTAGTTTTAGTTATTTACTTCTCATCTGAAAGAGCATATGAAAACAGGGCAAGTGAAATAGAAGGAAGCGTTTGTTGAAAGACAGGTAGAGGAGAGAGAGAGCATGAGAGAGGTCAATCTCACGGTATGTGTTCAACCCCCCGAGAAAGAGCTTTTACTTGACTTTGCACCTTACCTGCAGGTTTCCATCTCTCACACACACACATACACACACCTTGTTCTCTGACAAACACTGTGATGTTTAATTCATTTCTCCTGTGCGCCGGAGGACATTCATAACAGCACAGGAGGAAAAGATGGAAAAGAGAATGCGAGGAACATTGTTGATGTGTCTGTGGGAGGTTTAGTGGGGACACAACGCTGAAGACACGTGATGTAATGCACAAAAACACTGCTTCTAGGTGTGCTTTAGTCTTGAGTTTCACACTGCAGGTCAGGTCATGATCAGGTCTAAATGGATCATATAATAAAAATATATATATCACAGTGGGTACGGAAAATATTCAGACCCCCTTAAATTGTTCACTCTTTGTTATATTGCAGCCATTTGCTAAAATCATTTAAGTTCATTTTTTTTTCCTCATTAATGTACACACAACACCCCATATTGACAGAAAAACACAGAATAGTTGACATTTTTGCAGATTTATTAAAAAAGAAAAACTGAAATATCACATGGTCCTAAGTATTCAGACCCTTTGCTCAGTATTTAGTAGAAGCACCCTTTTGATCTAATACAGCCATGAGTCTTTTTGGGAAAGATGCAACAAGTTTTTCACACCTGGATCTGGGGATCCTCTGCCATTCCTCCTTGCAGATCCTCTCCAGTTCTGTCAGGTTGGATAGTAAACGTTGGTGGACAGCCATTTTTAGGTCTCTCCAGAGATGCTCAATTGGGTTTAAGTCAGGGCTCATTCAAGAACAGTCATGGAGTTGTTGTGAAGCCACTCCTTCGTTATTTTAGCTGTGTGCTTAGGGTCATTGTCTTCTTGGAAGTTGGCCACATTCATCTTTCCCTCGATTGCAACCAGTCAGCCTGTCCCTGCAGCTGAAAAAACACCCCCACAGCATGATCCTGCCACCACCATGCTTCACTGTTGGGACTGTATTGGACAGGAGATGAGCAGTGCCTGGTTTTCTCCACACATACCGCTTAGAATTAAGGCCAAAAAGTTCTATCTTGGTCTCATCAGACCAGAGAATCTTATTTCTCACCATCTTGGCAAACTCCATGCGGGCTTTCATGTGTCTTGCACTGAGCAGAGGCTTCCGTCGGGCCACTCTGCCATAAAGCCCGAAGTGGTGGAGGGCTGCAGTGATGGTTGACTTTCTACAACTTTCTCCCATCTCCTGACTGCATCTCTGGAGCTCAGCCACAGTGATCTTTGGGTTCTTCTTTACCTCTCTCACCAAGGCTCTTCTCCCCCGATAGCTCAGTTTGGCCGGACGGCCAGGTCTAGGAAGGGTTCTGGTCACCCCAAACGTCTTCCATTTAAAGATTATGGAGGCCACTGTGCTCTTAGGAACCTTAAGTGCAGCAGAAATTTTTTTGTAACCTTGGCCAGATCTGTGCCTTGCCACAATTCTGTCTCTGAGCTCTTCAGGCAGTTCCTTTGACCTCATGATTCTCATTTGCTCTGACATGCACTGTGAGCTGTAAGGTTATATAGACAGGTGTGTGGCTTTCCTAATCAAGTCCAATCAGTACAATCAAACACAGCTGGACTCAAATGAAGGTGTAGAACCATCTCAAGGATGATCAGAAGAAATGGACAGCACCTGAGTTAAATATATGAGTGTCACAGCAAAGGGTCTGAATACTTAGGACCATGTGATATTTCAGTTTTTTCTTTTTTAATAAATCTGCAAAAATGTCAACAATTCTGTGATTTTCTGTCAATATGGGGTGATGTGTGTACATTAATGAGGAAAAAAATGAACTTAAATGATTTTAGCAAATGGCTGCAATATAACAAAGAGTGAGAAATTTAAGGGGGTCTGAATATGAATACTTTCCATACCCACTATATATATATATATATATATATATATATATATATATATATATATATATATATATATAATATATATATATCAGTATCTCAAAGAAGTGAGTACAACCCTCACATTTTGTAAATATTTTATTATATCTTTTCATGTGACAGCACTGAAGAAATGACACTTTGCTACAATGTAAAGTAGTGAGTGTACAGCTTGTATAACAGTGTAAATTTGCTCAACACACAGCCATTATTGTCTAAACCGCTGGCCACAAAAGTGAGTACACCCCTTAGTGAAAATGTCCAAATTGGGCCCAATTAGCCATTTTCTCTCCCCAGTGTCATGTGACTTGTTATTGTTACAAGGTCTCAGGTGTGAATGGGGAGCAGGCGTGTTAAATTTGGTGTTATCGCTCTCACTCTCTCATACTGGTCACTGGAAGTTCAACATGGCACTCATGGCAAAGAACTCTCTGAGGATCTGAAAAAAAGAATTGTTGCTCTACATAAAGATGGCGTAGACTATAAGAAGATTGCCAAGACCCTGAAACTGAGCTGCAGCACAGTGGCCAAGCGGTTTAACAGGACAGGTTCCACTCAGAACAGGCTACATTACATTGTAGCAAAGTGTCATTTCTTCAGTGTTGTCACATTAAAAGATATAATAAAATATTTACAAAAAATGTGAGGGGTGTACTCACTTCTGTGAGATACTCTATATATATCGCCCTAACGGTTATCAACCAATCAGTCAATCAACATTTATTTCTATAGCACCTTTAAAAACAACACAAGTTGACCAAAGTGCTTTACTCAACCAAAATCGGTCCTTACTTTGGAAACAGGTATTTTCATTGTACTGTCAACACCAAGTTCATGGGTTTGATTCCCAGGCAATGCATGAACCGATAAATGTATATGAAAGTCATTTTGGATAAAAGCATCTCCCAAATGCGTACATGTGAATTACCAAGTTGGTGAGTTGAAGGTTAAAGTGATCTTGAAGGTGGTCTTTGATGTGTGTCATCCTTCAGTCTCTGTGACCTACACAGAGCTGAAATAATGAAACGAGGAGTGAAGCTAAAGTTTGTGCAGGCAGAGGATGTGAAATCACTGGTTTACATGATGTTAAAACCTTGTTGCAAGTCACGATTAATCGCCTCGTCAGCCGTTTAGAGAACAGCACAGCTGGGTAATTGCTCCGCTCTCGTTAGGGTGACAGTAAACCTGTAAACGCTTGTCTGGGAGTGTATTGAATGGCTTTTCTTGTTTACTGTAAGGTGGTCCGTGTCAAGCTGGTTTTCAGATGCTTGTGGATTTATTGTTCTTCCTCCTTTTTTCTGCTCAGATTTCAGACAGGGTTAGTCACCTTGGTGGCATGTTAACTCAGTATTGAGTGTACGGTGACTGATGAAGTCCATGCTTGAGCTTTGTCAATACTGAAAGGAGCTTTCAATGGCATCTTGACAGAAAACAGCACACTGGATTGCTTTTAAAGGTCACGGCAATGCATACATTTGTAGCTTTTTACTTTTTTTTTTTTTTCCTGAAGCCCACTTATGATTCTAGTCAAGGTTTTTAAGTGACTTTGTCCTGTAAAATTAACTTCTGTTTTTTTTACTAGGTTTTTAATATTTCTATTTAAGTGTTACTAGAGCACTAACTTGCTATGTTCCTTTTTGTCCAGTTGACAGAAATGTGGAGCCATTTGACAGTTTATAACTTGCATTATGCATGCATGAAGTGTGAAGCTGAATGCATTGGTCTGTGTGTGATTTGTATTCGTGCACAGGTGGGTATTTGCATCTCCAATCAGATTTAATCTTTGATGTGAATTGTATGTTTTGAATGTGGAATTAGTCTGAGATTATCTTTCCTACAGGTGTTTAGCACCTGAGTTTTGGTATAATCTCAGATTCATCCTAAATCTAATCAAATGTAAAATTAAAAACTGTCACGTCATGCATGACAAGCCATTTGATTAGAATATTATAAGAAATAAGAAATTGTAATAATAAGAAATGGATGGATGGATGGATGGATGATAGACAGTCAGATAGATAGATAGATAGACAGACAGATGATAGAAATGTTTACTGAAGTTTGATCGCACTCTTCAGGTTAATTGTGGAGATCTCTCACATGAGATTTGGAGGGCCTGAGAAGAAGGATTTTCAATCCTCTCTATTTAGTCTCATTGCTGATTAAGATCTAAGAGATCTCAGCTGTGACTCTTCTTGTTTCAAGAGCTGCTCTCATTCAGGTCCTTGTGTTTTAGGCGTGTGTGTGTGAGGTCTATCCCTCTGTGTCTGCGTTCAGGAAGCAGAAGCTGTGAGGATCAGCGGAGGGTCGCGTGTCCTGCAGCGTGTAGGTGAAGTCGTCCTTTTGTGCGAGCGTTTTCCCCGGTCTGCCCCTCATTGTCCGGGGCTGTTATTATCTGTCCCGCGGTTCCTCTCATTCATTCCAAAATGCCACTCTCTACCCTTCCGAGTTCTGGTATCCATGGAAACTCGGCGCATTGAAAGTTCCATGTGATTTTATGACCTCCCACAAGCGCACACACATTGGTAATATCATCTCATGCAATGTCTTTCTCTCTCTGTCTGTCTCTTTCTGTCTGTGGAGAACAGAGGGAAGCTTTAAATATTTCATTCATACTGGAGAGCTTTTGAAAAATCATTTCTAATTAAAAGTAGTAGCTACACCTCAAAATTGACCAAAAATATGAATGAATAGATTCTAGTGCTTCACATTTTGAAGTACTGCAGCAATAATTCCCAGAGTTCTTCATTCAAGGAGGAATCTCAAGTAGGTAATCATCACGACAGGCTTTCACAAGATTTTTCCTTCATGGTTGTAGTGCTTTTAAAGTAATAAAGTGATTTTACTGCATTTTCTAGAGACTTTGCTTCAGGTTCTGTCTGATACTGTGTGATCCAGGAGCATATATATATATATCAGATTTGTGAACCCCTGGTATATATATATATATATATTTTTTATTATTTAATTTTAATTGAGTTTGTCCCCAAATGATAGTTAAATGAATCTTTCTCGTACATTTATATTTAGACTCTGCTCTCTCTCACATATCAGGTGTTCTTGTGTCACTGTTAGCCAGAGCCTAAAGGGATTGTGGGATTCTCTGTATGTATTGTGTGTTCCTTTGATTGGTCTTCACATAATTACAGAGATCCAAACGCACTGATGCGGTGCACGTCTGATACATGAGACGTCGCATATCAATGTGATGAGACACATTGCATTTCATAATTGCATGTAACAAAATGCATAAATATATTATGTAAAATCTTTTGTCCCTCAGTCTCAAGCAAACTTGGACATAATTGTGAACTTTAAAGCATGTGCAGTGTTGATTTCAAACCTGGAAGTTTGACTGTAGTTGAGCCATGTTAAAGGATTAGTTCACTTTCAAATAAAATTTTCCTGATAATTTACTCACCCCCATGTCATCCAAGATGTTCATGTCTTTCTTTCTTCAGTCAAAAAGAAATTAAGGTTTTTGGTGAAAACATTCCAGGATTATTCTCCTTATAGTGGACTTCAATGGCCTCCAAACAATACCAGACTAGGAATAAGGGTCTTATCTAGCGAAACGATGGTCATTTTCGAAAAAAATACAAATATATATGCTTTATAAACACAAATGTTCGCCTTGCACGTGCTTCCGCTTTCTGTATTCTTCAAAAAGTTTACGATGTATGTCCTACGCCTTTCCTATTCTACTTACGGAACAAACGCAGCACCAGTTCCCTTTTTTCAAGGCGAACATTTGTGTTTATAAAGTATATACATTTGTATTTTTTTTTGAAAATGACCAATCATTTCGCTAGATAAGACCCTTATTCCTCATCTGGTATCGTTTAAAGCTCTTTGAAGCTGCACTGAAACTGTAATTTTGACCTTCTGTTGTCTGGAGGCCATTGAAGTCCACTATAAGGAGAATAATCCGTATGTTTTCATCAAAAACCTTAATTTCTTTTCGACTGAAGAAAGAAAGACATGAACATTTTGGATGACATGGGGGTGAGTAAATTATCAGGAAATTTTATTTGAAAGTGGACTAATCCTTTCAGTGATGATCTTGTAGCTTAACAAACTGCAGTTTCAATGTAGCTAGACACACTATTGCTTCTGGACCAACCTGCGTTAGACACACAAAAACTCTGTTGAAGGTGCTGCTGCTGGATGCTTTTTTTTCTTTTATTTCTTCATTTTCATGGGCTTTACTGCAGTACTGCTCTTCCATCTGTTCCCGACAATGAAAGTCACACAGCAGCATTGACACATCAACAGACAAACCCCTGAACTCAATAAAACATCATTTCACTGTCAGGGACGACTGACCCTGCGCTGAATACATAAACCCCTCTGGAGAAAAACAGATATGAGTAATATCTGTAGCGTTTGTGTCTGTGGACTCCGTGGAGGGTTCAAGCACTCTCAGATCAGATCAGATGACCTGCATACAGAAGAATTAATCTCTATAATATCGACTGAGTTTTTAATGACTGGTGAGAATAGTGAAGTTTCTGTGACTGTTCGCTAAACACTTTTGCATTCAAATGTCTTGATGTCGCTCACCTGACCTTCTATCGTTGCTGCATACTGTGCTATATGTCAACTGCACATTTTGTCAAACTGTAATTTCCAAGTTTTAGTGTACAGTTTGACTTCATGCATACAAAAATAAGTGGCATTAAAAGAGATGGAGCACATAGTCTTAAGCTATGTTTTTCAAGAACTGTTTCACAGTTATGTTTTGTGTTTAATTTAAAGAAAACGAAGCCTAGTTTTAGGACCATCAAGATTACATTTTGCAATACATACAGTGCATCCGGAAAGTATTCACAGCGCTTCACTTTTTCCACATTTTCTTATGTTATAGCCTTATTCCAAAATGGATTAAATTCATTATTTTCCTCAAAATTCTACAAACAATACCCCATAATGACAACGTGAAAGAAGTTTGTTTGAAATCTTTGCAAATTTATTAAAAATAAAAAAAACATAACATAAGTGTACATAAGTATTCACAGCGTTTGCCATGACACTCAAATTGAGGTCAGGTGCATCCTGTTTCCACTGATCATCCTTGAGATGTTTCAACAACTTGATTGGAGTCCACCTGTGGTAAATTCAGTTGACTGGACATGATCTGGAAAGGCACACCTGTCTATATAAGGTCCCACAGTTAACAGTGCACGTCAGAGCACAAACCAAGCCATGAAGTCCAAGAAATTGTCTGTAGACCTCTGAGACAGGATCGTATTGAGGCACAGATCTGGGGAAGGGTACAGAAAAACTTCTTCAACACCGAAGGTCCCAATGAGCACAGTGGCCTCCATCATCCATAAATGGAAGAAGTTTGGAACCACCAGGACTCTTCCTAGAGCTGGCCGTCCGGCCAACCTAAGGGCTTTAAGGCTGGTGCAGACTGTGCGATTTTGGCCAATGGTCGATGAGACAAATTTTGAGAATCCTAAAAGATTCCTATAACCCTAGGCTAAAAACTGAAGTCTTTGATCGCTAGTTTGACATGTTCACAGACAGCCAATTAATGACTGTTGCCATCAAATTTTATCTCTGACGAAATTCTGGCAGTGTCAGAAGATCTGGCACACAGTCCTGCAGTGTGACTTCTCCTACGACGAATGTCAAATTGTCTTCGTTTTTCAAGACAAGCCGTGATCAAAATTAATGCTAGAGATGTCTTTGTTAGCCACCAAGTAGCTCACAATCAGCGAACGTGTATGGGTCTTGACTGTCGTACAGTCTGAAATGTAGGACAGCTGAGATCCCACAGTGTGACATGAGGATCAAGAACGTACAGTCTGACAGGCAACAGTCGTAAAGGACTATTATAAATCACACCTGGTTTTAGTCAGTGAGGTGACCAAGAACCCGATGGTCACTCTGACAGCTCCAGTGATTCTCTGTGGAGAGAGGAGAACCTTCTGGAAGAACAACCATCTCTGCAGCACTCCACCAATCAGGCCTGTATGGTAGAGTGGCCAGACGGAAGCCACTCCTCAGTAAAAGACACATGACAGCCCGCCTGGAGGACTCTCAGACCATGAGAAACAAAATTCTCTGGTCTGATGAAACCAAGATTGAACTCTTTGGCCTGAATAGGCCATCATGTCTGGAGGAAACCATCACCTGGCCAATACCATCCCTACAGTGAAGCATGGTGGTGGCAGCATCATGCTGTGGTCATGTTTTTCAGTGGCAGGAACTGGGAGACTAGTCAGGATCTAAAGGAAAGATGAATGCAGCAATGTACAGAGAAATCTTTGATGAAAACCTGCTCTAGAGCGCTCTGGACCTCAGACTGGGGCAAAGCTTCATCTTCCAATGACCCTAAACACTCCGCCAAGATAACAAAGGAGTGAATGTCTTTGAGTGGCACCAGCCAGAGCCCAGACTTGAACCCAATTGAATATCTCTGGAGAGATCTGAAAATGGCTGTGCACTGATGCTCTCCATCCAACCTGATGGAGCTTGAGAGGTCCTGCAAAGAAGAATGGGAGAAACTGAGGCAGTAATTGGTGCCAAAGATGCTTCAACAAAGTATTGAGCAAAGGCTGTGAATACT
>JAOTNS010000084.1:737500-757500 GCA_028476615.1 Culter alburnus | reverse complement strand
GCACTTAAATTACCTTAATTAATTTTTGCTTGATTAACATGTTTAGTTGTGGTTCCACATCTGTATTCGCCAAGTGAAAGCATTTTTTTAATTCTTATTGCAACTATTCTCTACAAGTCACATGCCCGAAATGCTGTTTGATGTCATTTGCCAAAAATCATTTCTAAGAGTTAAAATAAACTGAACTACTTGAGCACTTTAATAAATAGCCTGCTAAGAACATTAGTGTAAATATAACCAGGCGTTCATTATGCTGCCTTCACGTGAATTCACATCAGAATTATCGGAAGCTCGAGGATAATTTTGATACCCAAGCTCCCGAGTTGGGCTGGCCATAAACTTTAAACATGGCGGAGGGGAAAATGATTGCTGCTGTGACTGCTATTCTGCTATGACATCAAATACTCCAAATTTGACATAAACTCCGCCCCCGAGAACACACAACAAAGGGGTTGAGGCCACGTTGAGCTGCTTTAGAGAAGAGGAAGAGTTGTTGTAGTAGAGTTTTGTTTTCATGCCGTCATTTTATGCTGGACTGCTTCACAAATAGGGTCAATTCAACGCTGGATTTGCACAAAAGATTAACATGACGACACATGCTAATCGATGAGTTGAATCAACTCCCAGCAACTACATAAATTTATCCACTAACCGTTCAGAAATGTCCAGTTTCATTCTAAAAGTTGTAACTTCTTCCTGAGTCTCTCTATCAGTGTCGACTCCGGTTTGAACAATGTAAGACTGAACACCATTACTGACAATCCTCATTTTGGCTGCATGAGATTCTCCAGCTTTGTTGTTGTTGAGAAACCAAAGCATGAACTGTTAAAGCTCCGCCCTCTTCTGGAAAGGGGGCCGGGAGCAGCAGCTCATTTGCATTTAAAGGGACACACACAAAAATGTGTTTTTACTCACACCCAAATAGAGGCAAATTTGACAAGCTATAATAAATGATCTGTGGGCATGCACAGTACCAGATATTTTCTCTGCTGGTGCTAAAGGGCGGCTAGACCAATATGTGGGGGTGCTGAGAAAATAATCGATATTCATGATGTCACAATTACTTCATGAAGAAATTGTGTTTTTTTTGGTTTGTTTTTTAAAGAAGTGTGGCTTTAAATTATATTTGGCCAAAGAATATGCTAAAATAATAGATATAAGCTTAATACAAGTGACCACAAAACAACGACAAAAAACTTTTACATGCAAAGGTGAAAGACTAATCACTGGAGAGCACCCATGCACTCAGCATTAACAACATAATACATATGTATGCATAATCAGACTTTACATTTAAATTAAACATTAAACGAACACCACATCACAATCTTAGGCCGTGTGTCCACCAAAGCATTTTTAGCCAGCTGAACGAAAAACGGGAGATGCGGGCAGTGGAATGTGAGGAAAAAACACAAACTCTCGAGACGCGTTTTTTAAAAGTTGAACTGATTTTAACTTGAGTGCTGCGTTTTTAGAATGACATACACGAGACGCTGCAAAAGATGCAAGACGCGATCACAACGGTTTTGCACATCCATCTAGCACATGTCTACATAGAAAAACAATGGAAAAGTAGCGCATTTGGAATGGAAAAAAGTGTTCTGTGTGAATGGCCCCTTAGGAAACTACGCTGACATGACGCGGAGGTTACTGGCGTCAAAGAGGGCGTCTTGGTTCTTCCACTGGTGACTGGTTCAAATCAGTCGGCACAATAGCTATGCTAGTACTGGCTGGGGCTGCACCTGTGGAGCAGCTAACAGCAGCAACAAACTACTCCTGCTCTCCCTCATGCCTTGACTCTTTCTTTTCTCCTTCTTTGGCCCCCTCATAGACTGGGTTTCCTACTGCACTTAAGTCTTCATCTCAACTGCTTGGGGGGCTGCTAAACGGGCTATTCAAATTTCTGACGGGGCTATAGCCCCCTAACTCTGGTGTAGCCCCCCGTCACCGTCTGTGGGGTATTTTGAGCTGAAACTTCACAAACACATTCTGGGGACGCCATAGACTTGTATTACATCTTGTAAAAGGGGCATTATAGGTCACCTTTAATAAGATTTTTCCAATAAATAGGCAAGAATAAACCTGGTGTCCTCCATGATTCCTGTTCTTTCTGACAACAAAGCACTTGAATGCGACAAGCTCGTAATCACAACTTCAGAAGTGGGAAGTAGGAAGTTTCCGCCATGTGAAGGCAGCATTAGCGACTGGTGGCATGTGTGCTAACATCATATGCTACATGAGTCTGATCAATACAAACTAGCACTAGCAGGTCGTTAGCATGTTCCCGCCATTAACCGGGACGGAGGCTGATGCTTTCTAGATGGCGTGTTACAGCTGACTGCATTTCCTCCATGGAATTCTGCCTCGGTGCATTCCATTTGCTTTCATTAGTGGCACATTGATTGATTTATGTCCTGATTTGTCTCATTAACTAGAGACACTTATAAATCTCTGTGTGGGAAAAAAATTAACAATAGAGCAAAAGGTCTTTGAAAGAGAGAAAGTTTATTAAACATTAAGTGAGATCCAAACAGCACCTAAGAAAGATAGATGATACTGGCGCGGTCTGCTGGTGGACCTTGTCAAACGTGACTCCATAAATCATTTCTGCCATCGTAGAATCACATTAACAGATTTCATATCGTACCAGGTGCAAACAGAGAAGCTCAATGAATGGCAAAGTTCATCAGCTCACGTGGACGCTAAATAAACCATAACCACACCTGCTTCTGATGAGCTTAATACGTGCAATAGAAATTATGTCCGCTTGGAAAATTTTCAGTCTTAAAATATAAAAAAAAAAGAAAAATATTAATTATTATTTTAAAGTATAATAATCTAAACAAAGAGTAAATAAGCACCTTGTAAATATGTATTGTCAGAAATAAAAATAAAAAATACTGAAAAAAATATGAAAAATAAAATATTAGTTGGGAACAGAAGTTTTTTTCCAGTAAAGCTGTAATTTTGTAAAATTATGCAAAAACTGAAAATGTGGATTTACTTACATATTTAGGGTTCATAAAATGCTAGTTAAACTACTGTCACACTTGCTTCTGATGAACTTATTACTGTTTACTATTACTGTTTATTATTAAAGTGCTGTATTATGTAAGTCTAGATGTTCAATCTTAAAAATAGTAAAAACCATAAAAATGTAAAAATGAATTATTACATTAAACTATAACAATCTAAACAAATAGTAAATGAACATAATCCGTGTTCATATTTTTTGTCTGAAAAGTTATTTATAGCTATTTTTGTAGCATTTCCATCACACACACACACACACACACACACACACACACACACACAACCAAACTATACTGGCAATGAGATGAAAAATTGAAATATCTGTTGGGGAACAAAACTGTGTGTCATTTCCAGTAATGCTAAACTAAAAATGTGATTTACACATTTTAACATATTTATTTGTCATAAAATGCTATCTAAACCATTGTCATATTGCTTCTGATGAACTTAATACTTGGAAAAGTGCAATATAAATTCAAATGTCAGATTTTTAATTTGGAAAATCCAGATTTTTCATCTTAAAATATGTGAAACCATAAAAATGTGAATTATTACATGTTTAAACTATAATAATCTAAACAAAGAGTAAATAATCCATGTAAATATTTATTGTCTGAAATATTTATTGTCAGAAAAATCCAGATTTTTTTATCTTAAAATATAAACATCCATAAAATCATTTCTAGACTATAATAAGAATATAAATAAAGAGTAAATAAACTTAAACCATTTAAATGTTTTTTTTTTTTTTTGTGTGTGTGTGTAAAAAAAAAAAAAAAAAAAAAAAAAAAAAAAAAAAAAAAAAAAAGATTTATAGCTGTTTTGTAAAATTTCCGTCACAACAACAATTTTGCCACTAATAAATTTTTCTAGAAAAAAAAATGTATTACTAACAAAAACATACAAATGAAAGTGCAATGTCACGTGGGAACAGAATATTTTTATTTTTAGAATAATGTCACGTGGGAACAGAATATTTTTATTATGCATGTAATTTTGTTTAAGTTTTTCAATTGTACTATATTGTATATTTAGGGTTCATAAAACATCATCACACCTGCTTCTGATGATCTTAATACTTAGAAAAGTGCAAAAGTGCAATAGAAAGTGCATTTTCAGAGACACGTGTCTAAAACTATTCATTTCTATTTTATCATCTTTTCAAAAGCTGATTTAATTGCTATACATTAATGCATTAGCGCACTAACTCACTGAAGAACCATTAATCACAAACTCTTCAAGGTTGAACTATTTTTCCATATGGCAAATTTGTGAATACGTGTGACTTGCTGTTATTTTTCAGGAGTTTGTCTGAAATGAACCCTGTCAGTCATGTGACTGTAGCATCATCAAGGCCAGTCTGTATATCTTTACCAGCCTACTATTCAGTACAGTATCTCTCTCTCTCACACACACACACACACAGTCAGTGAAAGGCTTGTGTGAACCGTAACCTGTGTCTGCGTTCTTTCTTTTGTCTACGGGCTTTAATAAGATGTTTGGCATTCATAGATCCTCTGTGCTGTCTTTTAGTCACGGCATTCAGGAGAGCGAAGGTCGTGCTTTTATATTGCCTTCGTTAATTCCCTTTCAACCTGTCTCCAGAATGAATAGCATGTTTTTTAGCCTTAAAATGTAATGGCTACTCACATCATATTTGACCTCCCTGATACCGAAGTGGCTCCGGAGAATGAAAAGCCTCAGCAGGAGGCATTTCATGAAATAATCATCAAGTACAACGGAATAAGTACAAAGGAAATAAAATTGCCCACGTTTAATTTTAAAAGGATATTCTCTGCTCATTTAAAGCTGCTATTGTGACACAAACAGGCTTTACGACGTGCCAAATAGCTGCTTTGTTTGGGAAGGAATCATGTGAAGGTTTTGCCCGTGTGCGGATATTTGAGCATTGTCCCAATTTGGCCCCCGCTGTGATGCAAATACGTGTCTATATTCAGGAATCAGTGGGTGTCCGGAGAACTCGACTAATGTGAATAGATGCTTTGCAGGTGCGCTGGGACTTTCAGGATCAGAGATGCTAATAACTCTGAATATGGCCAAAAATCTCTTCACAAAAACCACAAGAAGTTCGAAACAAAAGAAACTTTAAAATCGTTTGCTAAATTAATTAAGTGCTGTGCACTTGACACAGTTAGTTCGTTCTTTGTGTCTAATGTGATGTGGTTCATGCTGTCTTAAAGGAACAGTTCAACCAGACAATCTCATTCTGTCTATCTATTAGGGGTGTAACGGTACATGTATTCGCCCCGTACGGTACGGATGTCATGGTTCAGTGCATACAGTCAGACGACGAACACAGTCAGTCACAGGCGATTCACACTCCAGTCCAGAAGAGGGCGCACACGGTAATGCAATGCTGTTTGCTAAACACCACAACAGGAAAAGCGCAGAAGAAGAACAGACGATCTAGATATGCATGTAATCTCTCAACCAGTGTTTCAACCACGGAAAGACATCAAAAAACAGCTTGAGAATAATATCTCACGTTTACCTCAGGCAAGTCATTTAGTGTCCACATCATGTTAGATCACTAGAGAAATGAACATTTCACTAAATATATGCATTATATTTACTTTATCTGTTAGTAATGTCTTAATTATTTAATATATGTTTAAATACATTTTTAATGAAAACAAGTTATGACAGTAACTGTAAAAGATTGTTTCAAAAATGAATTTGAGTAATAATTTTATAATTAGATTTAGAAGTTAATGCAAAACCTGCCTTATGTGAAATTTACTTTTTTTTTTTGAGTGTTTATTATTATATCTAAAGATAAATAGCAACTGAACTTAATAGTTTTGCCTCTGTTGTTAATTGTAACCTTTAATATTATAGCAATGTGCAAGAAAGTGCTCCTTGTTTATAGTGTATTTACAGCATTAGCTGAGATAGATTTTTTTTCCTTAAGAAAATGCTCATTATAATTGAATTTATTTAAAGAGAGAAACACAATTTGTTCAATAAATCACTGTTTAATAAAAAAAAAGAGAAGAAAAAAAAGAAGCATGTTTAGTTTTTCCCTTGCTGTACCGAACCATGACTTCAAAACTGAGGTACATACCGAACCCTCATGTTGTGTACTGTTAGACCCCTACACTGTAAAAGTCAGTAAGTTCAGAATACTCAAAACATTTGAGTCAGAAGTTACACAAAACTAGGCCAACAGCTAGTTTTGATTGATAAACAAAGTTTTTTTTTAAGAAGTAAAACCAAGGCTAAACCTTCACAGTGCGTGTTCGCGCTGCAGTGAGAGAACTCCGATCAAAGCCGCTCTGTGTTTTGAGCGGTGCATTGAGCGCATTTCTCTCACTGCAGCGGTCACGGCGTGAGAAATATGGTGGTGAGTAAATAAGACTATTAATTAAATAGCCTACATCATGCGTTCGGAATTTTATAAGCGCTAAGTTCCCGTACAAACTGAAAAGACCATCAGCGCAACTGAAGCCTTGTTTATTTAATGCATTAGTGGTGCGGGAATCATAAACATGCGCTACTCTGAATCTTATCACGCTCCAAAAGTGAGATAAGATTTCCACGAGCCATCCCGACACTGATAATAAAATGTGCAATCCATTTGAATTCTATTGAGAGTTAAACACTTTGAAACGCTATAGAGAAAGTCAAATGTGATCTAGACTGATGAACAAAGAACAAAAGAGGACAAACATCATCTTGCGCCAACATTTATTAGGGAGCTTTTTATATTCATGACCCACCCTTACTAGAATTTATATAGTTTTAATGTAGCCTAGTAATCACGGTAAATTTGGCTAACTTGTACAATTTATAATCTATTAAGGGAATATATTTTCACTAGATTTATATTACACCTGTGACATGTTCTATTGTTTCTATAGGCTATGTGTAGGTTGCTATTTTTCATAACAAATGCTTTGATAATGGAAAATGATATAGTTTGACTTCTTATGGCACAATGAAGTAGAAAATTCTGTCAAACTGATAAGCTTACATGTGCGTAAGTAATATAAAACTGAGTTTACAGAGGTTACCGGGGAAACAGCTCTATTTCTGCTGCTCCATAAGCGCCACCTACCGACAGAGAGTGGTTTAAATTTTCATTCAGCCTGACTACTGTTTTTGTTTGTTTGTGAAACTCATGACCACATTTTTATAATGTTAATAAATTAGATTTTGAATAATTGGCTTTTTTAAACACCCTTTTGAATAAAATGAAACTTTAATTTCAGATATCACTTTTCACAGTGAATATAATTCAGCTTCGCCTAACTCATCATAATGTTAATTACATACTGTTCATTTACATAAACATCACATCCAGATCTTGGTTAAATGTAAGATAACAAAAGCACATGCTATTATACCTATCAAAGAGACTGTCATTATATACTTGCATGTATAATCAAACAACTGTCACAATCACCAGCTGGAGTGCCCTCGATAGTCATCAGAAGGCACTCCACCCCAGACATTGCTACTCAGTCATGGACTTCATCCCCCATAATCCTCTGCCTGGACTTATTGTCAATGATTACATACACCTGTGAATTGTTACATTGTTAACCTGGCATATATAAGCTGTGTGTCTTTCAATCAGTCTTGGTCATCCATCCATCCATCCATCCATCCATCCATCCATCCATCCATCCATCCATCCATCCATCCATCTATCTATCTATCTATATCTATCTATCTATCTATCTATCTATCTATCTATCTATCTATCTATCTATCTATCGTTCTATCTATCGTTCTCTATCGTTCTATCTATCTATCGTTCTATCTATCGTTCTATCCATCGTTCTATTGTTCTGTCATTCTATCTATCAAACGTTCTATCTATCTATCTATCATTCTATCACTCTCTCTGTCTGTCGGTCTATCTTTAATTCTATAATTCTGTCTAGTCAAACAGTACAGTTATATGGATTTTATATGGATCTAGTCAAACAGTACAGTTATATGGATTTTTTTGTATTTCAATTCAGTTGTAATGTGAATAGCAATTCTGTATCCTGTTTGGAACCTTAATTCAAATTCAATTTAAATTTAGTAAAGGCATCAACATGCCATTTTGGACTCTCAGGGTAAGATTATTTTACCCTTCTTTGATTCACACATTCAGGCAAGAGTAAGCATCCGGAGGTTTTGACTTATGTGAATAGATTTCATAATGCAAACTTTCTGTTATCTGCAAAGCCGCTCCAGTGAGTGTTCTGTGAAGTCTCAGCTGGAATTGTGTTGTGATTCATTAATGAAGCTAACAGCAGACGTGGTTTGCAGGGCCCCCGGCGGGTCTGTCCAGGCTCCTCCTGACATCTGCTGGCAGCGTCGAGTCCGCTGGGGTCCGGGAGGCGGTTTATGTGGCTCTAAAGTTAAGTGGATGTCTTAAGGTAATTTAAAAGCGGTAGGGAGCTTTGGCTAATTACTGCTTCCCTTGATCTGTAATGAAAGCAGAGCAGCGTGAACGCACGCTCCGCTAGCGCGACAGTCGATAGCCTATAGCCGCACACCACCAGACCCGGTCTGAGCATGTGGGCTTCTGCTGTGGGAAACAACTTTTCACCTGTTTCTCAGACTGACTCCTCTGTCAACATGATCTCCAGTAATTAAGCTAGGGTGTTTCTTCAACTATAGGCACTTTAAGTAACAGATTGTAATTTTTAAAACCTTTTATTAGGCCTTTTTCAGTTACAGTTTTTCTCCATTGGTTTGGCTCATTTTTTGAAACAGAAATTACATTCTCAAAACTCTAAGATCATTTGGCAAAACACAGTTCAGTACAACACTATAGCTCACTTGCAAAAGCTCATATCTCTCCCAAAACTGTTCACTCATGTTTAAAAACTAAATTCCTTTACCAAATAAATAGTCAGTGCCACAGAAATGGCAAAGATCCCTCTCAATTGCTTTGGCTCATTTCTTGAAACAGACCGGACATTCTCAACACACTTGGTGCTTTTGTCAAAATAATGTGGATGGTTCGGCACAACACCATGGTTCACCTGCAAAAGCTCATACCTCTCCCAAAACAGTTCACTCATGTGTCAAAACTAAATTTCCTTCTCATTTAAACAGTCAGTGCCCCCAAAATGCTTTGTCCCTTTGGCACTGTGTAAGCACTGCAAGTCAAAATGTTTAGATGTTTTGTCAATATGGCAGAGGACCATTGAAATATCCCTCATGCCCACCTTTCAGTCTTAGCCCAGTCCTTCGTGACAATGGTTACTGTACTGTTTTTGTCTAGCCAGCATAATACATTAAAACTGTAATGGGTCATTGTATGGGACAATGTGAATTTCCACCGTGGCCTGCTCATAGGGCCTGGTTCACTACTCATCCAAGGATGGTCATGGTGTTCCTACCACCTTACTCTCCTTTCCTCAATCCTATTGAGGAGTTTTTTCTCTTCTTGCAGGTGGAGAGTGTGAGCATCGGGCTCAAGATCAGAGGTCCCTGCTCCATGCAATGGACGCTGTGTCTTAGGATATTACAGGAGATCATTGTAGGGGATGGTTGTGACATGCACTGTGTATAAAACTGAAAAAAAGAAATAGGATTTTAGGGTAAGAGTAGCCTCCAAGGTTTGACATCACACATTGCACTCATACTGCCAAGGAAATTGTAACCATTAGCATTCACACACATAAAGTAACTTCCATACATCAGAGTAAAAAGAAAATGTATACAGCATAACATACTGTAATATAAACACACAAACAAAAAACAATGAAAATTATATGCAGCCTACAGTGCTGTAAATAAAGATGGAGTTTCACAACTAACAGTTCTTCACTGGTCGCTGTCCTCACCCTCCCTCTCCTGGACATCGTCCTCACCCTCCTGGCCATCCACACGCTGCTGTCTGTCTGGCCACAGATTCTCGTCCACATCACAGCGTATATTCTCCTTTGTAATGCAACGAGGGAAGAAACGGTGTGCATGTCGCAACCATCCCCTACAATGATCTCCTGTAATATCCTCACACACAGTGTCCATTGCTTGGAGCAGGGACCTCTGATCTTGAGCCCGATGCTCATACACTCTCCACATCCAAGCAGAGAAAAACTCCTCAATAGGATTGAGAGTAAGGTGGTAGGAACACCATAACCATCCTTGGATGAGTAGTGTACCAGGTGAGCGGGCCACGGTGGAAATTCACATTGTCCCATACAATGACATATTGTGGTAGGTGAGGCCCTACGAGACCTCTCTCATTTTCAGGGTTCAAATCAAAATGAAGGCGGTCCAAGAAGATGAGAGGCTTCTGTGTATTGTATGGGCCAAGTCTGGGGATGTGAGTGACCACACCATTCTCAGATATGGCAGCACACATAGTTATATTGCCCCCTCGCCTCCTTCGTTAGTCAAGTTCTAGTTTCACCTGACTGTCAATTGCTGTAATAAATTTATCAAATGTTCCAAGGATTCATATATGGTATTCATGGTATTATGTTCTTGACTAATTTTGACAATTGAACAGACTATTGTGCACGTGATGACTTATACAATGAAATGATGCTGACACGTTTTGGAGCGAACGACCATTAGACTGAGAAACAACAATCAGTTTAGATCAGCAAGATCTATTCACTTGAAAATTGTGCTAAATGTAGGCTACCTGTACTTAATCATTTGCAAAGATGTACTGAGACATTGAGACATGTACTTAGACATTTGCAATTTGATGAAATGATGAGAAATTCAATTCTGTTGTAAACAATTGCCAAGTGGTTTGGAGATTTGTCCATGTTGTTTTGGGAATGTAATTTCTGTTTCAAGAAATGAGCCAAACCAATGGAGAAAAACTGTAATACACTATAGGAGGCTGTACTGCACCAACTAGGGTGGAACAAACCAATTCCCACTGTTAACTACTTGATTATTAGCATGCATATTACTAGGATATTGGCTGTTTATTAGTACTTATAAAGCACATATTAATGCCTTATTCTGACATATAACATATTCTACATCCCATAATTCTATCCAATACCTAAACTTAACAACTACCTTTCTTATTGAGGCAAAAGTCATAGTTAATAGTTAGTTAATAGTGAGAATTGGATCCTAAACTAAAGTGTGACCATTTTTCCTATTGTACCGGAATCATACCGAACAGTGACCCCAAAACCGAGGTACAGACCGAACCGTGATGTCTATGTACTGTTACACCGCTAATACATAGATAGACCGACAGAATATATGAATATATATTAAAATGTAATTTTTATTCCTGTGATCAAAGCTAAATTTTCAGCATCATTACTCCAGTCTTCAGTGTCACATGATCCTTCAGAAATCATTCTAATATGATGATTTGATGCTCAAGAAACATTTCTGATTATTATCAGTGTTGAAAAGTGTTGTGCTGCTTCAGATTTTGTGGAAACTGAGATGCTTTTTATTTTTCAGGATTCTTTGTACTGTACTGTAACTTTTAATCAATGTAATGCATCCTTGCTTAATGCGAGTATTAATTTAAAAAAAAAAAAAAAAAATCTAACCCTGATCTTCTGTTTACGCAAATTAAACTACTGATTTCAAAAAGTGTGTTTATTTTCTAAACATCCACAGGGCTGAAAGTGGCAGTAGTTGAAGAAACACCCACATACAGTATGAGTCTGATCTGGTGCTAACGGTGTGGCAGTGGTCAGATCTCTCAGTACAAGCCGGGATTTGAGGGAAAAACCTAATTTGCAGCTGCTCGAATGAGCTCGGGAGTAATTATGGGGCTTTTAACGTGGGCGGCGGTGAGATTGGACAGGTAATATCGGAGCAGCCGAGCAGCACCGAGCTCATGATGCATGTAATGTAATCAGCTATTTGAGAGTATAACTCACGCCCATGCCCGAATCCACACACTCTCATTGATTATTATCATCAGTTCTGAGCGTAATAAATTACCCAAGCACAATTAGAAGTCAAGCGAATGAATCATTGGATTGGAGGGTTAAGCAAATTAAGAGCATTAATGAGGCATAAACATTAGCCCTGTAGAGAAGTGCATTACGGCAGCGTTAAGAGCGAAGGCTCTTTATGACATCATAAAAGTAATTAATGGACTGCGGTGGGTGAGAAACGGGGCCGTGGAGAAGAGAAGAACCACTAGAGAGATTGAGGACGCTGTCAGGAGTCGTCTATAGATGGAAACAATACATTCAGATTAACACGAGCCGGACTGATAATTTACTGCGGTACTCGAGGAGTAATTGAACAGACGAGCAGAGCATGAAAGACTTATTCCTTCAGATTTACATGTGAGGGAAAACTGATAAGTGTCTTTGACCCCGGGATGAATGTGATGTGGAAAGGTCAAGGACAAATAGAGAACAAGAAGCTGTGCAGGATTTCTCATGACAAATTGCAAATCAAACACAACTTCAAGATCTGGGCTGCAAAAAAAGGAGAAAAAACTAATTATAAAGTGGAAACTACAGGAAACTAAACTACACTAGGGTTGTGCAAAATTCAGAATTGAAGATTTGACTCCCTTTCAATTCATGAATGTGTATTTGAATTGAATCCACAAACACTCACAATCTTCTGATTTAACTTTATTATGGAGCCTCTCAAACCTATGGAAGTTTGTTTTCTGACATGAAATAAATAAAAAGGTAATTGAGACTTTTTAACTCACAATTCTGACTTTTTTTTTCTCGCAATTGCAAGTTTATATCTCAGAATTCTGACTTTTTTTCTCAGAATTATGAGATATAAACTCACAATTGCGAGTAATAGACAGAATTGTGATTTATAAAGTTATAATTGTGAGTTATAAAGTCAGAATTGCAAGATATAAAGTCAGAACTTTGAGATAAAGTCAGAATTGAGATATAAAGTCAGAAAAGATATAAAGTCAGAATTGTGAGATATAAAGTCAGAATTGTGAGATATAAAGTCGCGTGATATAAAGTCAAAATTGAGAGATATAAGGTCAGAATTGTGTGATATAAAGTCAGAATTGTGAGATATAAAGTCAGAATTGTGAGATATTGTGATATAAAGTCAGAATTGTATATAAAGTCAGAAGAGATATAAAGTCAGAAATATAAAGTCAGAATTGTGAGATATAAGTCAAAATTGCGAGATATAAAGTCAGAATTGTGTGATATAAAGTCAGAATTTATAAAGTCAGAATTGTGACATATAAAGTCAGAATTGCGAGATATAAAGTCAGAACTTTGAGATATAAAGTCGAGATATAAAGTCAGAAATATAACCTTGAGATATGAAATCATAATTGCAAGATATGAAGTCAGAATTGCGAGATATAAAGTCAGAATTGTGACATATAAAGTCAGAATTGCGAGATATAAAGTCAGAATTGTGAGATATAAAGTCAGAACCTTGAGATATGAAGTCAGAATTGCGAGTTATAAAGTCAAAATTGCGAGATATAAGGTCAGAATTGTGAGATAAAGTCAGAATGTGAGATATAAAGTCAGAACTTTGAGATATAAAGTCAGAATTGTGAGTTATAAAGTCAGAATGTGAGATATGATTGCGAGATATTAAAGTCAGAATTGTGAGAAGTTGTGAGATATAAAGTCAGAATTGTGAGATATAAAGTCAGAATTGTGAGATATAAAGTCAGAACCTTGAGATATGAAATCATAATTGCAAGATATGAAGTCAGAATTGCGAGATATAAGTCAGAATTGTGACATATAAAGTCAGAATTGCGAGATATAAAGTCAGAACTTTGAGATATAAAGTCAGAATTGTGAGATATAAAGTCAGAATTGCGAGATATAAAGTCAGAACTTGAGATATAAAGTCAGAATTGAGTTATAAAGTCAGAATTGTGAGATATAAAGTCAGAAGATTTAAATTCAGAATTGTGATATAAAGTCAGAATTGCGAGATATAAAGTCAGAATTGTGAGATATAATCAGAACTTTGAGATATAAAGTCAGAAAATTTGAGATATGAAGTCAGAATTGCGAGATATGAAGTCAGAATTGTGACATATAAAGTCAGAATTGCGAGATATAAAGTGAGAATTGCAAGATATAAAGTCAGAATTGCACGATATAAAGTCAGAATTGAGATATAAAGTCAGAATTGCAGATATAAAGTCAGAATTGGATATAAAGTCAGAATTGAGATATAAAGTCAGAATTGCGAGATATAAAGTCAGAATTGCATAAAGTCAGAATTGAGATATAAAGTCAGTCGAATTGCGAGATAAGTCAGAATTGCGAGATATAAAGTCATGTAAAGTCAGGAGATATAAAGTCAGAATTGCGAGATATAAAGTCAGAATTGCGAGATATAAAGTCAGAATTGCGTGATGTAAAGTCAGAATTGTGTGATATAAAGTCAGAACTGAGAGTTATAAAGTCAGAATTACCTTTTATATTTTTTATTTAGTGGTGGAAGCAAGCTTCCATACAAAAAGCTAGACATTGATAGAAAAAAAATTGAAAATAAAATGGGGAAAAAAATAAAATAATAAATTCAGAATTATTATAACTCTGGAGTGAAACCAGAAAGATATAGAAGCACAAGGTGAAATATAGAAAGTAACAGAAATGTCGTTTTGAGAGAATGACAGAAACGTTCAATTAGAGCCTGTGAAAGTGACGGTGGAGTTTAGTCGAGCAGACGACACGTCCACAGGAGCTCAGGAGAGAGATGTGATATTTCTCATCTTTAAAGGTCAAGATTAAGCATTCAGATAACTGATCTAAATGAGACAATCTCAAGACTCGTGAAGTACTTGAGACAAACAGACGGAGAGAGAGATGAAGACTCAATATCAGAAAGGAAGCACTGTGCCTCTCAGGATGTGAAATGTGCCCTTCTAAATGAGCTGTTTTCCGACTCAGAATAGAGGCAGTAAAAACGCTACCTTCACGCTGATGTGAATTATGCAGCTGAGGTCAGTAATGCTCGTGCTTTCCACTTCAGTTTAACCTTCATGCACTTTGGAGGAAGACGTCTGAAAGCTCAGTTCATCAGAGAGTGTTTCTTCATTACCCAGCTTGATGAAGATGTTCGGGATTTTTATCTATTTTTATCTATGCTTTTTTATTACTTTTTTTTTTTTTTCATGAAGAAGCTCAGATTAAGTTGTTGTACTAGTGTTAATAGTTAGAGGTAATTGATAGTTAGTGTTAGTGATATGATGTTCGGGATTTTTATCTAGTGCTATTTTTTTTTAACTTTTTTTTTTCATGAAGAAGCTCACATTAAGTTGTTGTACTAGTGTTAATAGTTAGAGATAATTGATAGTTAGTGTTAGTGATATGATGCACCATCTAACACAAATATTGAAGTTCAGTGTCTGCGTATATAATTTATTCTTATTGCAAATATATATTATTATATGATATTTCATTTGTACTTCATAGATTTTTTCATATATTTTGTTTTATATATTTCAAAATATTATATAATTTATATATTTTTAAGAAGTTATTTTATACGATGGCGCACTGCTGCCACATATATAATATTTTTTCCACTCACTTATGTCGTAATAACGAGATATGTCATTAAAACGTCATCTTTTCTCATAAAAACGAGATATGTCGGTAAAACATTTTTTCTCGTAAAAACGAGATGTTATGTCGCTAAAACGACATCTTTTCTCATAAAAACGAGATATGTCGTTAAAACGACATCATTTCTCGTAAAAACGAGATGTCGTTAAAATGACATCTTTTCTCGTAATAACGAGATGTCATTAAAATGACATCTTTTTCTCGTTAAAACGACATATTTCGTACGTGACGTGTATTAAATATAGTACCTTTATCTGATATATAATAGAGTTTAGATTTATATAGCCTAGATCAGTATTTCAATTAAATAGGCTATTCAGTTCACATTTATTTGTATCCTATAGCGCTTTTCACAATAGTTTCAAAACAGCTTTACAGGAGCTGCATACACATGCAGTTAACTAACAATGTATTAAATTTAAACAATGTATTAGGCCTAAGGTAGAAACAAAAAGCTTAATATTTAACTATGTTAAAGATTACGATGTCTAGAAAAACTAGATATGTGGGTTTAAATTTTTTTTTTTTTTTAAATTTCCAATACATGTAATATTTTAAACACTATTATTTTTTTGTAACTCTACGTTTGTGCAGTAAAACTAACTTGAATGAATATTATAACAAATTTTTTGCACTGAAGTATGAGACAAAGGCTCTACCTTTGTGTTGTTATTCCAAAACACGTTTTTGCGTGTGTGAAGGATGCTGTTTTACGTGGATACTTGGACACGAGTAAAGTAAAAAGCATTGTTAACATAATAAATAATAGTTTAGCGTCCAAGTGCGAAAATAGAAATATTTGGATACATGCCGAATGAGAGAGGAGCCCAAGTTTCAGTTTTAGCTTTGCTTTAAATAAATTAGTTTAGATTTTAAAATAAATATTGTTTGGAGCTAATGAATGTCACTATAATTAGTTTATTTTATACTTATATTTTTCATTCTTGTTTTGTATTGAATACCGTTACATTTTAAGGATTTGTTGTGGAAAAAGCCTAAAATACAGGTTTATAGCCTAATTTTTGTAAATTTTTTTGTTTTAACCGGTATTTCAGCTACATTATTTTGAATGTATAATAAAATACGACTGATACACCAACGGGATTTATCTGGGTTTTTTTTTTTCTCCTCTCAAAAACTGAAGTCTGACCCGATGCATGTGACTTCAGGTGCGACTTGTTTTCCAGAAAATAAGGAATGCTAAATGATAAAATTGTGCTTTATTAGCCTATTAGAAACTGCATATTTACATATGGGGATATATGCCAATAAAACAATAATATTGTGTTCATTACTCTATGGGAGTAAGAAAAGTATTTTACACTATATTTGCTTGCTTTTCGAGCGCGGAAGTGTGATAAAGGCACTGATTTAGACTATAGCCTATAAATTCTCTATTATAGATCAGATAAAGGTAAACGTACACGTCATGTACAAAATATGTCGCTTTAACGACATATCTCGTTATTACGAGAAAAGATGTAGTTTTAACGACATAACAAGGAAAAGAGTTTTAACAAGAAAAGATGTAGTTTTAACGACATAACATCTCGTTATTACAAGAAAAGATGTAATTTTAACGAGAAAAAGATGTAGTTTTAACGACATAACCTCTCGTTATTACGAGAAAAAATGTCGTTTTAACAAGAAAAATGTCATTTTAACGACATATCTCGTTATTATGAGAAAAGATGTCATTTTAATGACATAGCATCTCTTTATTACCAGAAAAAGAATTTTAACGAAAAAAATGTCATTTTAGCAACATCTCGTTATTACAAGAAAGATGTCGTTTTAACGAGAAAAAATATGTCGTTTTAGCGACATATCTCGTTATTACGAGAAAAGATGTCGTTTTAACGAAACATCTCTTATTATGAGAAAAGATGTCGTTTTAACGAGAAAAATGTCGTTTTAACGACATATCTCGTATTATGAGAAAAGATGTCGTTTTAACTACATAACAATTGTTATTACGAAAAAGATGTGTTTTAACGAAAGAAAAAAATGTCGTTTTAATGACATATCTCGTTATATGAGAAAAGATGTCGTTTTAACTACATACATCTTATTAAGATGTTTTTTAACGACAAACATCTCTTGTCGTTTAAAATGTCGACATATCTCGTTATTACGAGAAAAGATGTCGTTTTAACGAGATGTTTTACGAATATCTCATTATTTCGAGAAAAGATGTTTTAACGATATAACATCTTGTTATTATGAGAAAAGAGTCGTTTTAACGACATAACATCTCATATTACGAGAAAATATGTCGTTTTAACTTAACGACATATCTCGTTATTACGAAAAGATTGTTTTATTACGAAAAAGATGTCGTAACGAGAAAAATGTTTTAGCGACATATCTCGTTATTATGAGAAAAGATGTCGTTTTAACAACATATGTCATTATTACGACATAATTGAATGGGAAAAAAAAAAAATATATATATATATATATATATATATATATATATATACACACACACACTTTATAATAATTTATTAAATATATTTGACATTTACAATGATTTAATTTTATATTTTCTCAGCTCGTATAATGAAACAGGAACCGCTTTAACAGAATTTTATTGTAAACATTTACATTATTTCAAGATACTAGTTGGAGTATAGAGGTACCTCCTCCCAGCTGTTTTAAAGTATTTCCTCTTCTTGCTTGTCATTTCGGTGACAGTTAACATGGTTTTCAGGTCTTGGTAAGGAATTATTAATCGTTCAACATTTTGCATGGCCCTTGTGACAACATTTATGCACTTTAATTAAAGCTTGAGCTTCTTCTGTGTTTGACAAATGGAGTTGTTCGCGTGTGGGAGTGAACGGACCGCTGTGCTCATCTCCTGACCTCCTCCTGAGCCCTGGCATCCGGACACACTCACCGCCGGCCGGCAGATTTGTCCGAATGAACCCGCTTATTCACTTAGAAGTGATGACTCATGAACTTCTGCCTGAGTTGAGTGGAAATGTGATTTCTATTCACTTGTTTTCTCGCTTGTGGTGACAGTTTTGCTCCTGTGGGAACTGTCTGTCTCTCTTTCTCTCTCTCTCTCTGTCTGTCTGGAGTGTTTCTCCAGGGACTCGTGTCTCAGTGCTGGCGTTCCTCTGTGTTTATTTGTCTGATGTCTTCAGTGTTTATTTGTGGGAAATACTGCTTGGATAAACTTTATTCTGAATCCTTCTGTTGGAAGCAATATGCTCCTTTGATGGAGGAAGCTTTGGTTTGATGCGTGTGTGTGTGTGTGTGTGTGTGTGTGTGTGGTGTGTGTGTGTGGTGTGTGTGAGGTTAATGGTCCGTCCCTCACATATTTCACAGCAGGGTGGAGAAACACTTTACCAATTTCCTTTTCACCGGAGCGCAGGACTCAGACCAGCTCGTGCAGGAATAACGTTAAACACGTTACAGGACAGAATCACATCACCCTGTACATTTATACAATCAGTTCTTTGATTTCCGTCATGTTGAACGTGTTACACAAATGATCACAGACTAGATGCGTCAATGACAAGATTCTTCTCTTCCGGGATTGTAGTTGCAATCCATAAAGTCCATTTTCACACACATACTATAGCAAACGGCAAACATCTGCTTGACTGCTGCCTGCTCATTCACAGCGAGCAGGAGGTTTTTGTTTTGTTTTTTTTATCAGAGACTCTTTCTGAGGGAGCGATCACTCTGAGCACAGACGGCTCTGGTCAGCTTCAGTGTCTTCAGTCAGAATCAAGCTTTGATCAGCCTGGAGGCCTCAAATGGTTATTCACACTTCCTGTTGAGAAGACTCGATTAGTTTTAATGAGACATATGCTTAAAACTTCAGTCGCTGACTCTTAATGATGCTAAGAATATAATGGGAGTTTTCTTCTTAGAGTCAGTGTGGGGGTTTGGGTTTAACTGTATTATAATTATAAACAGCAGAAGTCTATGGTGCTGTGTGTCTCCAGCTGAGGGATCGTGCGTGTGTTTGTTTGATAGTGATTATGTTTCTGCCAGAGTGAACAAGGATTCAATTCAGCACAAGTGGATGAAAATCAGTAGAGAGAGACGTTCAGTAGAGTTTTGACGGCTCCATCTGCTTCCTGGAGTTGTGGCTACTTTGCTTGGTTGTTCTGGGTGTTGCCATATGGTTGCTAGGGTTTTGTGGGTGGTTGCTAGGTGGTTTCATCCTGTTTGGAATGAAAAGGGTCCTGATCATTGGGTCTCTGTGATCTAGTCTGTAGAGATGCGTGGGTTCCTCCTTCAATGTGCGTCAGTGGGATTTTTGTCACCTGTTTTAAGTGAAAATGATGCATCTGATCTGTTAGTAAAGTTAGTATCAGCACAAACTCTCCTGAACAACACATGATTTGAGGAATTATTCAAGTGCTGCAGGATGACATGCACATGAATTTTAATACTTAGTGATAGAAATTTCATAAGTAGTGATAGTGATACTTG
>JAOTNS010000083.1:0-88296 GCA_028476615.1 Culter alburnus | reverse complement strand
ACTGGTGCGTTCAGCTTTTCATGTTACGGGTTTAACAAAAGAAATTTCAGGGTACCGAACATTGTAATCTACTAAATTTATAACTATAGAATCGATACTTTATTTAAGTTTATCAGACGTTCCAGATACATAATGTCAAATTCATCACAATGTTCCAACTAACGACTCTAAATACTGTTTTATGCAATTAAAACACAAATTCAGACAACCTTTCAAATGTAGAAATAACCCCGCCAGTAAGGTTGGACATCTAATCACATGGTAATGACGCGATCATATTGAATTCAAAACTGAATCATTCAAGCTGCTGATTATCTGCAGTGTTGCTCAAACAAACGCAAAAACAATGCTATGGACTTTGGAATTATTTTCGTTGGTGAAATACAGCGAAACAGACGATTTGGTGTCTAAAATGTAAGTCACTTGATATTAAGTTCTTGATCATTCAACTGTACGCTGAAAAAATCAATTTCACATTTGTAATCATGCTAATATTTGGAGAAAATAGGCGCTCTTTGTGTAATATTGATTAACTTTATTAATTATATATGAAATATATACAGGGACATTTTTGCCCCTTATCTTGAATTTTGGGGGCATTTTAATAGACTAAATCACACAGTGAAAGCGTACACTTTAATATGCTCATACACTACTCTAACCTACTAGACTATGTCTAGTAGACTATGTAGACTATGTTTTTGTAAAGTGAGGGACATACTCTATAATTTCAGATCGTTAAATCAACAATTACGATATTATAGACAATATATAACGCACACCCTACAGCACTGGCCCGATCAGGCAAGTGACCGGTGCGTCTACTGTCCCAAGCGTCGTTCACACTCCACGCCAGGCGTGCTTTCAGCTTCTGATGGTGGTCTGCACTGGTGATGCAAGGCCCTTCGCGTTAATATTTCCATGCACTGCGCTCCCTTCTGGCACACCTGTTCGCAGATATGAATACCACCAAAAATGTTCATCGAATCTACACGATTCACGTAGGTCACCTATTTTGGTTTCAAAACGGCGAATTTCGCCAAAAGGTGAGGGATTTTCATGCCTGTAAATTGTACCCCATAGTAAGTAATTTTTGCATCCTGATCTAAACACAGTTTACAATCATTAATTGGTAAAATGATAAAACAGAAAAAATGGTTTCATGTTATTCCAGCGCATATTTGATGATTTTAAAGTGTAGCACACAAGCTTACTGTATGTGTATGCGCTATACTTCACATTATTTATTAAAGAAATGCAAGAAAATACAAACATATCACATTAAGAGCTTTAGATTTAGACAAGGTTATATCCCATAAAATATTATTATGTGTAAGACTATACAAATTAAAAAATAGTAATGTTCACATGCTTTCATGACCTCTGAGTTTACGTGTGCATTCAAAGCCTTTTGTTTTTGTGCAAATGTAAGTTGTAATATGTGTTTATTTGTGTAGGCCTATCTATATCTGATTAATCTCATAGGGATGCATTTGGTTAAGAATTAACGCTGTAGTAAAGTGTGGTGGTGATCATCACCTTCAGTGCAGCTCAAACAGCAATGCCCAACTAATAATGACTATGATTGGGACTGTCATTTTAGATAACATCATAAAGAGAACAATATTGTAATAAAACATTGTGAATCAATGTAATAAAACATTGTTTCAGCGTGTTGCTCTAGCACATCCACATCACGAGTTCTGTATAATAACACGTAACTTAGTTCAAATTTACTTGTATATTCAAATCACTTTGTGCAGATATCATTTGTAAATTTTATTTTGTATATATATGATTAATCTCATATAGGTTTTGTTTCGTTAAGTGCAACGAGAACACAAATGTGTAATGACTGTGTAATTACTTTTACAAACTAATAGCACATTTTTTTCATGAGTGTAATATATTATTATCTGCAAATCAATAAATATCAAATATTAATCATAAATGCCTAAATATGAAATACTGTATAATAATCTGTAACCTCTCTTCAGAGCCTTTCCAAAGCCACAATATACCTTTAAAATACATGAACTCGCACAGCAGATTCTGCAATTCATCATGCGAGATGGTGTTACTTTTAGTTATGTGTGAACAGGGTGAGCAGACGTTGAAATACATGTTGACAGGCAGGTAGGACATCCTATCATTGCATTCGGACCGAATGCAATGATTAGATGAACATTTTTTTGGTCCAACAAACATTTAGGTACATGTTTTAATATTTAGACCACTTTTATAACTGATTGCTATCAGAATGTGAAGAGAGCCTACCCTACCTTTAACTCTCACTGACCCCCTTACCAGTGCACTGACCTAGGATCTGATTAAGACAGATCCGGAGATTTAGTTTGGATTTATTTTTCTTTTGTTCATTTCTCATTTTAAATAGGACAGAGTGTCCAAACACAGAAAAACTCCTGGTGAAGCAGCTGAGATCCATGTGACATACAAGATGGCGTTGATTAAACAGGAGAGTGAAGAAATGAAGATTGAAGAAGTATTCATTTTGAAACAAGATACTGAAACAAACAGGTTGGTTTCATTTTACTTGAACTTCATTAACTCGTATAAATACAGGAATGATATATTTTTTAAAATGAGTGTAATAGTATGTCGCCTCTTGGACAGTTGGGGTAAATCTCTTGGCACCTCAGGATTTTATTACAATTCAGAGGGCTGTGTGATAAAAAGATCTTTTTTTTCTATACAGGATTTCTTTTTTTCTGAATGTGACACTAGGTGAATCTTTAGGTACTTCACAGATTTTTGACAATTATTTAGATATTTTATAAATCGGATTAAAAAATCTAAAATTATTATACATTTAAAAATTATTTTTTTAAAGGGTCATGAAACCCCAGAACACATTTTTGAGCTGTGATACAGATAGGCTGCACATCATGAAACACTAAACGTACTCATTAATTTATTTAAAAGTTTAAATTAGTTATTTTTTGCATTTTTTAGAGCGATTTCTATCTTCCAGTTTGAAAAGCAAAGTCGGAGCAACACAAAACCTGACGTCATCGTGTACTACCGGCAGGATGCAGAGTGCTGGTTGGCTCCAAGTATGGGCTGGTCGAACATGCTGACGTCAACAGTTTTTGCATTTATTCATGACTTAAAGCTCATTTAATCCAATCACTGCGCTGTAATATGCATGAGGAAGTATCACTTCTCTCGCCTCTGTCTCTTATCATTCAGAGACGTATCGTTGAATTCAAATGTCACAAAAGTACTGTTCATTCACCTCTGCCTGCTCTAGCTGCGTTCAAACACGCAAGCCGTAAGGTGTTTCCCCCAGTACAGCAGCACATGAGTGTTGTTTGTATTTTGCCCGTGATGCGTTCAGAACTGGAGTTTGAATACGAACACATGAAAAGTACGATGTTTAGATATACACACGGAGCGCACATATGATCGGTTTTAGTGCGGAGCTCCATTTTGTGTTTATCAACACTAGCCATGTGGATCCCAGCTCATATACAGTATAAGTATCCGTTTAAAGTTTTTTAGTCTTATTTCTCAAATTCTCCTGCACCAAACATGAACCAGCACGGTGTATGCACACATATTTCATCAAGTCTTCTTCAAATGAATTATATGTGCAAACTGGACACTGATACAGTGGTGTAGCCTATCTGAACGCGACGACACGATTATTCTAATAGACAAAAGACTGATTTTGAGACTGCAGTGCTCGTAAACGAAATCAAAGTAGCCTATCATTAGCCCTATTAAATATTCTTTCGCATTTCTCCCTTGTGCTTGGAGTTTGTTGTCATTTTCTCCGTGCTCATATATTAATATTCATTATTCTGTGTAATGAGTGTGTTGTATGTCTGTGCTTCATTGGTTGTTCTCTCCCCTCTTCCCCCCCTTTACACGCCCATTTTAACAGAGTTTTTAGAGCTTTGAGGTGTGAACGACCAGGGTAAAATGGGGGTTTCATGACCCTTTAATTAAATTTTTTAATCAAATTTTAAAAAAAATGTTATTCACATCCTGCCCAATGCTGCCTTCCAAATAATGTGTAATATAAAGCCTGTGAAAATAATATAGCATGTAGGCTATTCTATATTTATAGGAAAAAAAGGGTTAAAATATTAATTCTATATCTAAAAAAAGATTGCTTTCTATTTTAAAGCAAAAATGAAAATGACTTAATTAAAAGTGTTAATAAACAACAACAAAAGCATAAAATATTTAACTTGTATGAGGTATGAAGGTCATTCACTCATCTGAACATAGTACTTATATTAATGGGCTATTCCAACAATAGTGCCTTTACTGCTACTGTGCTTATAATATGATCACTTTTGTTATGTATTTTTAAACCTACACTTACAAACAAAAACTTACAAACATTTCTAACAAAAATATTAAGCAAAATGTGTATTTTAGTCAGAATTATTACACACCTGTGCTCAGTTTGTTTGACACGTATGTGCCGACTGGTGCTCGTTCACTGAAGTACGAGACATTTAACAAGATGCTTGTCATGATATGGAAAATGGAAATACTCACAGGACTTTCTAACATTTGCAGACTGGAGATGCACGATCGACAAACCCTTGATTTCAAACTATGCTGTGCTATATTTACAGGGTGGCCACAGGTCCTTAAGTCTTAAAATATCTTAATTTTCCTAATAAAGGCCTTAAAGTATTAAAATGTCTTAAAATTCAGATTTGATGGGTCTTAAGTATTTTTGGTCACATTACCGCTAAAATTTCTCTAGTCTGACGGATTGGACAGACCGAAAAAAAAATTTCCCCCACGATAGTTACTGTGTGATCAGAGAGACCTGAGGTAGCAGAATGCAAATCCTAGCTAGTTTAAAATGGGTAAAAATAAAAATTTACTGAAAAATGGTTTGAGAATGATGAGTTCTCGTGGTGGTTAAAGCCGGTGCCTGGAAATGTCTATGAGGCAAACTGTGCCTTGTGTCGGAGATATGTTAATGCCCATTGTACACTACAGAGTTTAAGGAGGTGGAATCACTTGCAGACTGCAGGACTCGACATTAAAGGATTAGTTCTTTTTTAAATTACAATTTCCTTAATTTACACACCCTCATCCAAGATGTTTGTCTTTCTTCAGTCACAAAGAAATTAAGGTTTTTGATGAAAACATTCCAGGTCTGAGGCCCAACAGTGGAAAAGCGTTTGAATCATTCATTCAACCGATTTGTTCAAAGTGCTGAATAATTCAGTAGCAAAACACAGGAGTGTTGCTTTGAGATATGCAATAGCTCTGCTGTGGCCTTTGTTTGGAACTTTTCGTTGGTGAAATAGAACAAAACAGCCATTGTTGTGTGAGTTTGTGAGAGTCTTAAGTGAAGAAATCAAAACAAATGAGTGAAACTGCGCACAAAGAAACTCGCAGAAGAAACATCCTTAGGTAAAAATTCTAAATGGTGTTTTTATCTGTAATTTTAATTAAGTAACATAACTAGGGAGCTATTTTGTTGAATGTTCTCACATTTCAATGTTACATTGATTTTAGTTCAAAAACAAGTAGTTACTTGCATTTTATACACAACATTGGCTGTTTTGTTCTATTTCACCAACAAAAATAGTTCCAAACAAAGATCACAGCAGAATTATTGCATATCTCAAAGCAACACTCGGGTGTTTTGCTACTGAATGATTCAGCATTTTGAACAAATCGGTTGAATGAATGACTCGATACTCAATGACCGAACACAAAAATGCTGCATTTTCACCACCAGGCCAGAAGCTCCGCAGCGCTTCACTAAAAACTGCCTGTAACGCGCTACACACCTCTCACAAACCCAGCATTTCACCAACAAATGGAAGTTTTTTTCAGACAGAAATCACTGGAAACTAGCGAGATTGTAAAGAGAACATAAGTGGCCATTTATTGGCATTTTGTTGTTTACTTAAAGATTTAAAACCCAAACATCAGTGTTTTACAATAATATAGGAATGGGTAAAAAATAGATTTTTTTTTTTATTGGCATTTTGGCGCTGTTTAATGTGGCGTGATAGATCGCGTTGGTGCCTCAGTTAAAGAGAAGCGGCAGCACGAGTGCATGTGAACATACTGTCCTCTGTTTTAATACCAGTTACAGCGTGAAATAAACATCAGAAGTATTTTAAAAATACAGTACAACTTACCAAAATTTGTATCATGTCTCATGTAATAGCTCAGTCAGTGTTTCAACCTCTGAAAGATGTCAATAAAACAGCTTGTAAACAATGTCATGTAACGTCACATTTACCTCCGAAAAACATTCAGTGACCATAAAATTAGTCAGCTAGAAAAGTGAACTCTAGAAAGCAGCATTCGGATAAATATAGCTACACACTGTTACATATTCATTTTGTTTTTCCATATTTAATGCATGTTTGAATAAATCAGTTATGATGTGGAAACCTGACTCACTCATTAACAAATGACTTACTCATTAACAAATGACTCACTCATTAACTGACTTGCTGCCACCTACTGGTGGTTTATTTTATTTTTTTTAAAGTATGCACTTTTTCCCAATGTTTCTTATTTGTATATTCAATTTTTTTCAAATATTAATCTCTTAACATTATTTATTGCAGTTGTAATTTTGCTGTGATTTTGATAAATTTGAGTAAAATGTGTTTTTTACCAAGAAAGTGGCAAGATGAAAACTACTGTTTTCTGTTTCAAACTTTCACATAGCTTGCCTGGAAAATCCAGCCTCACCACTGTACCAGCGGATGAGTCTGGTCGGCCATTGAATCAATTTGATTTCTAGGGCGGAGCAAATCCGAGCAAACAGGAAGAGGAGTAAACCAATCAGAGAAAGGGAGATATGACGTTAGCAAAGCGACAAGAGAGTCAACAGTGAAAAGTAATAATAGTAGTAGTGCAAAATTAATCAATGACCTTTCAATACAATACAATACAATACAATACTGATTTTGGCGGAAACTAAATTTTTTTTTTTTTTTTAAATGCAGTTTATGCAGACATATCTGTTGAGGGTGTGAATGGTATTGTCAATCAGACCGCTGAGATTGTTGAGCACGAGTTCTGCCCACTCACGGATCCTTTCATTATAACGTAGACCGCTTCATTGATTATAACGGGAGTTTTCACAAGTGCAGATTTGTGTACCTCTTGTAGTAATTGACAGCTTCAGTGATTTATAATGGCATCGACCTTTACTTGCTTTTTGTATGTATGCTTTCTTATTGTTTGTTTAACTGTATGTCAAATGATCTGTGAATTAATAATAAAAATAATAGCCCTGCAACGTTTTCTATGTAACATGTTACTTTGTTTATCATTTTATTCCTAACTTTTCAAATCAGTCACTCAGTGACTTTTTACATATAAATTTACAGATTTTTAAATATAAAATGGTTCTAAACTCATTGTTTTATGATCTGTGCAGACGATGAATATTTTTTTTTATTTCATGGAGAATTATATTACATACTGTTTCTTTGCATTTATTTTGGATTTATTGTCAGAACTGGGCTCACAGTTCACATAGGTTGGGTTCTTTGTGCTGTGTGTGTGATGACCATGTTTGTTACACCATTTTTGACTCCTGGATAAGATATAGCATACATGTTTTTGGGTTTGATGCTTTTTTGTGAACTATTTTGATGTCTTTTGCTTTGTGGCATTAAACTGTTGCCAACTTGTATTTGTCTTTTTCACTTTAGACCTGATGGCGATGAAAGGAGGGTCAAGAGCTAAATGAAATGGAAGAGAAATCATGATGAAAAACAAGATTTCATGACTGGAAAAAAGTCTGCACAGTTTGAAAGATCTCTCAAAAAGAGCTAAAAAGACAGGAATAAAAAGATATTCACCTGTCAACAATGTGGAAGGAGTTTTGATCAGCGTGGAAACCTTCAAGTCCACATGAGACTTCACACTGGAGAGCGGCCTCACACCTGCAACCAGTGTGGAAAGAGTTTCCATCAAAAGGAACCCTTAATGTTCACATGAGGATTCACACTGAGAGAAGCCTTACACCTGTCAACAATGTGGAAAAAGTTTTGCTCAAAAAGGAAAAATTAAAATCCATATGAGAATTCACACTGGAGAGCTCTCTCACCTGCCAACAGTGTGGAAAGTATTTCAGTGAAAAGGAAAACCTTCAAACCCACATGAGAATTCATGCAGACTCTCTCGCCTGCAAACAGTGTGGAAAGACTTTCGCTCAAACAGGAAACCTTAAAACCCACATGAGAATTCACAATGCACAAACTCTTTCACCTGCCAACAGTGTGGAAGGGTTTCACTCAAAAAGGAAACCTAAAAGCCCACATGAGAGTTCACACTGGAGAGAAGCCGTTCATATGTGGTCAGTGTACAAAAAGTTTCAGAGGTCAAATGAACCTTAATAGGCACGTGATGAGGATGCACACAAGAGAGAACTGTTTTAAATGTCGTCAGTGCGGAAAAAGAATCAGAGGCATTAATCGTTTTAATGATCATTTAAAAACTCACTCTGGAAAGAAGTCTTTCATGTGCCAACACTGTGGAAAGTATTTTATAAATGAAGGAAAGCTTAAAACTCACTTGAGATTTCGTAATGGAAAAAGGCCTTTGGGATGTCTTAAGCGTGAGAAAAGTTTCTCACATAAGAGAGACATGAAACGACATTTGCAAATTCCCTCTGGAGGAAAGAAATTGAAATGTGATCAGTGTAAGAAAAAATTTCCTTCGCCATTACACTTAAAGATACACCTGAGAAGTCACACAGATTTCAGACCGTATTCGTGTTCATCATGTGGAAAGAGTTTCAAATGGCTCTACAATTTAAAATGGCACCAGAAAATACGTATCTGTTTGAAATACCGTCTGCGTTCACGCCGCAGATGAACATGGGACTCGGGATCGATTTTCTGCTCAAAGTTCGGTTGTTGTTTTGTTTTGTTTTCACCATTACTACACTTGTTACTACTTGTTAACGGAAATAAAGACAAACTGAATGAAAAAATTAACATTGCACTGCATTATTTGATTCATTTCAGTGAATGCATACACAGGTAAACATAAATGGGTAATTGGCATCTTTTTTTTTTTTTTTTTTTTTTTTTTTTTTTACACAGGTAGACAAGTCAATTCATAAATGCACTATATGCTTATTGTGATTCAAAAATGGGTGGAAAAAGCACTTTCAGTGTTTTTTCTTACGAGGTTGGTGTGTCTATAACTGAAGTATTAGAAGTATCTTAATATACTTTCAGTTTCTGGTTCTTAATGAAGTTTTAAATAGTGGCTCGGGAGCAGTCTAATCATTCAGTCATAGGCAAGATAGCACTCCTCTGTGTGCGACATAGAATCTCATAGTCAAGCTTTACCTAGTTTTTGTTTTGTTAGTGTCGTTAGTGTCCTTTAATGTATGGTGTGTTAGAGCATGTTAAGTTTGATCAAGGGATTTTGTTACAACTAGGAGAACTACAGTGCATCCGGAAAGTATTCACTCACTATTTATGTTACAGCCTTATTCCAATATGGATAATGACAACGTGAAAGAAGATTGTTTGAAAATGTTTGCAAATTCATTAAAAAAAACAAAAAAAAAACAATCACATGTACATAAGTATCCATAGCCTTTGCCGTGATACTCAAAATTAATCTCAGGTTTTCTATGTTTCCACTGATCATCCTTGATGTTTCTACAACTTGGAGTCCACCTGTGGTAAATTCATTTGATTGGACATGATTTGGAAAGGCACACACCTGTCTATGTAAGGTCCCACAGTTAACAGTGCATTTCAGAGCACAAACCAAGCCATGAAGTCCAAAGAATTGTCTGTAGACCTCCAAGACGGGATTGTATCAAGGCACAGATCTGGGGATGTTACAAATGGTGTAGTGCAGCAGGGATGAGGCAGAATAGGAACTTAGGAACAGGGGGGGTGGGCGCCCTGGAGACTTACACGTGGGTGAGGGAGGTGCAGGCAGGTGCGGAGGTCTCCAGGGCGGATCTAGGACCTCGGGCAGCCTTGGCGGGTCTAGAACCTCGGGCGGCCATGGCGGTTCAGGAGCCCCACCCATGAGTTCCCTACCCACAGGTATATGGCCCCCCCCAAAAAAATTCTTTGGGCTCGTGGGTTAGAGTGGACTCGTGGACTGGAGCGGAGTCTGAAGCTGGCTCATGGGCTGGAGCGGAGTCTGGAGCTGACTCGGGCTTTGGTGCAGAGTCTGGAGCTGACTCTGGCTTTGGTGCGGAGTCGAGCTGACTCAGGCCCTAGTGCAGAGTCTGGAGCTGATTCGGGCTCTAGAGAGGAGTCTGGAGGTGACTCTGGCACTGGAGCTGGCTCGTAGAGGACTGGAGGACTGGAGCAGATTTGTGGAGGACTGGAGCGGGCTCGTGGAGAACTGGAGCTGCAGGTTCAGTCCAAAAGTCTATCAGCCACTCGTTCTACTCTGGTGAGGGTTTAGGCATCGCGGCAGCCATTACGCCTTGTGGTTCAGATGCGGCATCAGCCATCTTGCTCTGTGGCTCTGGCGTGGCAGTGGCCCTCTTCTTTGAAGGCTTGGACTTCGTGGCGACCATTTCAGGGACTTGGCTCCATTGTGGCGGCGACCATTTTCTTAGGCGGTTTGGGCTTCGCGGTGGCCATTTTGTTTAGTGGCTCTGGTGCAGCAGCGGCCATCTTTGTTGGCGGCTTCATTATGCTTCACGGTGGCCACTTTGTTCAGTGGCTCTGACGTGGCAGTGGCCATTGTCTGGCTGCTTGAGCTTCGTGGTGGCCATTATGCATTGTGGCCTGGGTGCGGCATCGACCATCTTGCCTTGTGGCTCTGGTGTGGCAGCGGCCATCTTTCTTTGCGGCTTGGGCATTGCGATGGCCATTTTACATTGTGGCTTCGATGCGGCGGCGGCCATCTTGATTGGCGGCTTGGGCTTCGGGATAGGCAGGACTAAATGGTCAGACCCACTGGGGGGATACATGGAGGAAACTGGCGATTGGTGAAATAACAAGGCCACGTGTGTTTTCCTTGAATCTCTTCAATTTCGAAATCGGAACCATTTAGAAAGAGAATCAGATTAATAGACTTGACTAGGGAAAAGAAACAGGCAGGTTCAATATAACGGATCATATCCTTGTCCAGGCTCTTCAGAAAGCGTGCGTTAAGAGGTGCATCTGGCCAGTTCACCAAGCAAGAGAGCTCAGAAAACTCCTCCACGTACCTCTCCAGTGGGCGACCATCCTGTCTGAGGGTCCACAGACGGTCTTCAGCTGTGACCTTGGGTATGTGGCTTGTTGAAGGGATAGGGACCAGGAAGATATCCATCTTCTTGTTGAAGTCCTTGCAGTTAGGTCCGTTCTTCTGTTACAAATGGTGTAGTGCAGCAGGGATGAGGCAGAATAGGAACTTCCACAAGAGACGGGTTTATTAAATTAAGGAGCAAAACAACAATGCAACACCATAAGCTAACTTAACAACAACAAGAATGGACAGGGAGTGCAGGGAAGTGAGTCCTTATATAGGGAGTGCTGAAGAACAAGTGTGCAGGTAATCAATGATGATGTGGAGATGACGAGGAAGTGGGTGCAGGTGTGGAAACAAGGAGGATCATGGGATATGGAGTCAGGGACAGAAGGGAACTGTGACAGGGGAAGGGTACAGAAATTTTTTTGCAGCATTGAATGTCCCTATGAGCACAGTGGCCTCCATCATCTGTAAAGGGAAGAAGCTTGGAACCACCAGGACTCTTCCTAGAGCGGGCCGCCCCGGCCAAACTGAGTGATCAGGGGAGAAGGACCTAGATGACCAAGAACATGATGGTCACTCTGACAGGGCTCCAGCAGGTACCTTCCAGAAGAACAACCATCTCTGCAGCACTCCACCAATCAGGCCTGTATGTTAAAGTGGCCAGACTGAAACCACCCCTCAGTAAAAGGCACATGACAACCTGCCTGGAGTTTGCCGAAAGGCATCTGAAGGACTCTCAGACCATGAGAAACCAAATTCTCTGGTCTGATGAAACAAAGCTTGAACTCTTTGGCCTGAATAGGAAGCGTCATCTCTGGGAGAAACCAGGCACTGCTCATCACCTGGCCAATACCATCCCTACAGTAAAGCATGGTGGTGGCAGCATCATGCTGTGGCGGTGTTTTTCAGCTGCAAGAACTGGGAGACTAGTCAGGATCAAGGGAAAGATGAACACAGCAATGTACAGAGACATCCTTGATGAAGTCCAGAGCACTCTAGAGCAGGTTCTCAGCCTGGGGTGAAGGTTTATCTTCCAACAGGACAACAACCCTAAGCACACAGCCAAGGCTACGGGACAACTCTGTGAATGTCCTTGAGTGGCCCAGCCAAAGCCCAGACTTGAACTTGATCGAACATCTCTGGAGAGATCTGAAAAAGGCTGTGCACCGACACTCCCCATCCAACCTGATGGATCTTGAAAAATCTTGCAAAGAAGAATGGAAGAAACTGCCTAAAAATTGGTGTGCCAAGCTTGTAGCCTCATACTCAAAAAGACTTGAGGCTGTAATTTGTGCCAAAGGTGCTTCAACAAAGTATTGAGCAAAGCCTGTTAATACTTGCGGGTTTTTTGTTTGTTTGTTTGTTTTTGTTGTTGTTTGTTTGGTTTTTTTTAATATAAATTTGCAAAGATTTCAAACCAACTTTCATGTTGTCATTATGGGATATTTTTTTATAGAAATTGGAGGACAATAAATTAATCCATTTTGGAATAAGGCTGTAGCATAACAAAATGTTCAGGGTGCACTGTAGACTTAAAGCTCAGTACATCAAAACCAGCTCCCAAACTTTTTGACTTTAAGTTGTAAACTCAAAAAATGTACAAAGTCTGTTTAACCTTCTTTGCGCACATACTTGATTTGACAACATAAATCTAGGGTGCCTAACCCTGTTCCTCGAGATCTACCTACCTGCAAAGTGTAGCTCCAACCCTGATAAACACACCTGAATCAGCTATTTAAGATGTTCAGGAGCACTTGAAACTGTCTCAAAATAGCACAGTTGAGTACACTTAGATGTTCTTAAGATGATCTTAAGAACACTAAAGAAGAATTTTAGTATATTAAGTACAAAATTAGTGGGCGAAAATAGAGCACTTTAAGTATATTATAGTAATGTACTTTTTTCACCTGGGTAGTTTACAAATCTATTAGCATGAACAATGACACCAGTTAAAGTAAACAAGACACTTTTACAAGACACAATTATTTTGGTGAAATGATTTAGCCTTAGAAGTCAGCAGAAGGGTAATGTTTAAAATGAATCTCTTTTGCTTCAGGTTTCTGGGAATTCAAATGTAAAATGGTAAGTGAGGCTTTTCACCTTTTGTCTTTAATGGCTCTTGCTGCTTCTGCCTCATTACTTTAATTGGTGTCATTGTTCATGCTAATCAATAGCTGGGTTAAGTGTGAATGTAATTGATGAAGGTGTGAGTCCTGATGTTTATGATAATGAGTGCTATAGTTGTGCTGATTGGATTAGAGCTGGTGAAAGGTCCTATAACTGCTTACATCCTTTACATTCTTTGTTTGCTTTATCTTCACCTGTAAGGACGGCCCCCTGAAATCTGTATAAAACCTCAATGTTTCACTGCTTTAGTCACACTTGATGACTGCAGCACTACTGGTAAGCAACTGAGATCCACGTGACACTATTGTAAAGATGGCATTTATTAAAGTGAGATTGAGAGTAAGACGTGAAGTTTGAAGAAACATTCAGAGTGAAACATGAAGATTGAAGACTGAAGAAACCTTCAGAGTAAAAGAAGATCGTTTAAACAGAAAGTTGAAGAAGAAACTGACATGAATCCTGAGGAACAAGAGGTTGGTTTCATTCTCAAAGCTGAACTCAGTCATTCGATCCTTATTAAAATGTCCAGCTCTACAGAAACTTTTTTAGCTTACTTTACTTTATAACAAACATAATCGATGGTTTAATCACTCAATGGATCATTCGTAACAGGTGTATTTTATTCTCTCTTTAGAAAAAAGCACAATAACAACTACAATCAACAGAAGAACATACATCATACCAAAGGGTAAGTGTCTAATACATGCAATATTAATAAACACAATATAATCATAATTCATTTATTGAACACAGTAAAAACAAGCATTTCTTCTCTCTCACAGGTCTACAGGTCTGCTTCCTCACAGACTCAATGTGTCGGGATATTGAGGACTACTTTCCAAATGCTCAATGCTGGGTTCATCCAGACACACTCTCGTGAGATCCGTTCAACACATAAAACTCTTTGAGAAAGTACACAACTACACAATCGTGATTCTCCACATAGGAACAAATGACATCACAAGTGGAGCGCCTGCATCGACTGTCGTTCAGCGAATGAAAGCTCTCATATCAAGAATCTCACTGGTCAATCCACACATTCTGTATTTCGCAATCAGCGCTATTTTACCACGATTGAACGACGACTCATTGATGAAAACTACAATCAAACAATGCAACAGCTTGCTTCAACACTGACTTCACAACAAGAATATTCTGTTTCTAAACACTACAAAACCATTTCTCAAAAATGGAAAAATTGTCCAACCCTTTACAAGATGATGGACTTCACCTCAATCAAGAAGGAAAACCAAGCTTTTTTCATACTTTCAGCGTTTCCTCTGGCATTTTTGCCAGTTACCATGTGCAAAACATATCAAACATCTCTCATGAAAATCTTTCACAAACTTGACTTGGTTAATAGATTTGTGGAGCAATAAAATACATTTCACTTGAAGCCTCACATGTTCTTATTGTATTGTTTCCTGAAAAAATTCAATTGAAAGTTTGAAATCAAGCTAACTTTAGCCATTGCAACAAAATTACACCATTGTTTTTCTTGGAGTGGGCGGGTTTTGATGAGCTTTTGGGCTAGAAAAAATCGTCGAACCAAACTGGCAACAGGGCAGATTTAGTGACTTAGGGGGCCTAAGCGATTCCATGTATGGGGTCCCAACAGTCAAACTTTGAACACAAAACACTCTTTTCTATAATATATATTTATACTGTTTATTTTTCTACATTTGTAAATTACTTCGTTAAAAAATATCTGTAATTTGGAACTTTTATTTTCTCAATGTAAAATTAAATACAATTGAATTCACAAATAAAACAAAAAACTAAATTCACAAACCATTTACAGTTAATTAACCATATTTGTGATCACACTTTAATATTAATGCCTCAAAATTTGACAGTCACAGCACATTGTCATCATTTCCCGGGGCCATGAGTAAACTCATCCCTGTGTTTGGCCGTGTGGGAGAGGGGCTGCTGCAGTTTCTGTTTGAGGTTATGGGAAAAAAGGTTAAGCCACAATTTGTATATATCTTCTTTTTTCAGCTCTGCATTCCAAAACCCAGATCAGAAGAAGTCATGAATAAACAATTGAGTAGGTAACACTGTGTAGGGTCAAATGTGAGCATCAGGGGTTAATCTGGGTCAAAATGGTCTTTGGTTGTGGCAAGCGAACATGGTCATCCACACACAGACGGTACAAAGTACTTTAATCGTGTGATGGTCAAAATAACCATGAAGTGCCTTTGAGACTTCGCAATTTCCAAAATAAAAAGGTGAAATTTTCCATTTAACTTCATATTTGTTGCATTAAGGGTGCCATAGAATGAAAACGTCTCAGGTTACGTATGTAACCATGGTTCCCTGAGAACAGGGAACGAGACTCTGCGCTGACTGCGCTAGGGAACGTCCTCCGTGACCCGTGCTCGAAATGCCAAAAATCACCACACTCCAATCCTATTGGCCGGCGACAGCCTATCACGTCAAACGGCGCGAACCGTGACGTATAAAGGGAGCGCCTGGGGAAACAGCCGACATCTTCTTGTCTTTGAGCGACTGTAGCAGGCATCCCGCAGCATGGCATGAAAGCACAGAGTCTCGTTCCCTGTTCTCAGGGAACCATGGTTACATACGTAACCTGAGACGTTCCCTTTCGAAAGGGAACTTCTACTCTGCGCTGACTGCGCTAGGGGAACGATATACCCACGCCGCCATGCTAGAGGAGAATGCCAGTCCAAATGTCTGGACACACATCCGGCAGTTCCAGGGAAAAACCGGGGCAGAACTCCAAGGCTGTCAGTGACAGCATTCCCTACGGCCAACAACCCAAGCTGAGCCTAAAAGAGGCCTTCCGAAAAAAGCCTACCAAGGCTGCTCGAGCATCTGGAACCAACATCCCGAGAGGGGGTGGTCCCTTTAAGGGAATGTGGCCAAGGAACCAAAGGAACCTCGGCCAGTCACTCGGGGGAAAATCCATCCCGCTGCCACCAAGGAGGCCTAGACAGATCCAGCAAAGCTAAATCTGGTCTAGCAACCTTGTCTGATATACAGAATCTCCAAGCGCAAACTCCAGAGAGGAGAGCAGGAAAGAGCGACTGCGAAAGGCAGTAAGCAACTCAAACCCACACGCAGAGATGGGCATCCTGGAGAGCGGAACTCAGCTAAACGCTATGGACCCTCGTATGAGGGGAGTACAACCACTCATCCAAGGATCTACTCAGCCGTTAACAAGGTGCTGAGGAGGCTGTGCGCTAAAGACCCCTGACCCAGGGGAGCACAAACCAGCCTGGGGGCCGGTCTAATGGGAGACTTCACAGAAGTCTACAACCAAACCAGCTTAGGGAGCTAAGCACAATTACGCAGTTAACCCCGAAGGGAAGTACAAAGCTCAACCTAACAGACAGACCGTAAAGCGGGCACATAGTCATGGAGGCCGGGAAAAGGGCCTGCAACATAACCAGAGTTCACCAGAGAACTGAATGCAGACGGCGGTAGCCCAGGATGGCCTGTAGGGCCCACCCTATTGCATATCAAGGTGGAGCAAACACCAAGACATAACAGCTGCAAGTGCCCACGAGACAGCTCGTCCAACACAAACCAACGAGCAGTGCACTCGGTGAAGTACCTTTCTACTCTTTAAGCAAGAGGAGTACAGCATACGCCATCATGCGCTAAGGAAAGGCCCCATGGGCCTATAATCCCAGCCGGCACGTGGCATCAGCTCGTGGCAGTGTTATCAGGGTTCAGGCTGAACAGACCGACTACACAGGAGGTTATAGTCAACACAAACCAACGAGCAGTGCACTCGGTGAAGTACCTTTCTACTCTTTAAGCAAGAGGAGTACAGCATACGCCATCATGCGCTAAGGAAAGGCCCCATGGGCCTATAATCCCAGCCGGCACATGGCATCAGGGTTCAGGCTGAACAGACCGACTACACAGGAGGTCATAGTCAACCCGAGACCGGCGAAACCATCCCTTTTGCTGTTGAAGGTCAGCACGCTCCACAGGAGGCCTTTACGGCCTACCTGTCACACGCGACATCAGCCAGCGGCCACTAAAGTTCTAGGAGCAAAAATAGAACCCGTTAATAGACAGGGAAACCTGTCTGCAGCACAAGCACAAGCAGCACAAGCACGCTCACATAACACGCCTGCATAACATGAAGGGAAATAGGGCAAAAACGGCCAGCAACTTCCTCAGAAGGAGGCCAGAACTAGGAACTATACAACCACAGGGGGATAGTCATGACAGGGGGATGTAAACAAACATACACCTAACCTAGTTCTAGCCTAGCCGCTAGCTAAGGACTGTATGTAGACCACGCTACACTCGGGCTACACGTTCCCAAACACACGGAGAAAGCAGCGCGAGCGACAGCATTAGGTGGCCGAAAAACCGGCCAACACATAACTGACAATAGCGAAAGCTAGTTCTAGCTATACACAGTATCAGCCGAGAAACTACACCAACGCTAAACAACAAAGCGGCCATAAAGGGCCTGCCTGTAACAGTCAGCCTAACATACAGTTATTTGCCCAAATAACCCCTTAAAAACATGAACAGATGACAACTAAATGCACGGGAAGCTATACAGGAAAAGCAAGGTCTACACTGAGAAAGAAAAATGGACCTGGCTTACCTCCTGCGGCTCGTAGAACGCAGATTCCTCCCCGATTCGTCACACGGAGGGGAAAAACCAAAGTCCCATAAGCCCAAAAGCACTTTCACTATCAAGCCAGACGGCGGGCCGTCAGGAATATATTCATCATAGGCCCACAACATCAGCCCGACTGTAAAGCCCGCAGCATATAGATGTCAAAAACGCTACCGGGAGGCGAAGGAAGAGCGAGGGCGAGAAAAAAGCCCTCGCGAGAGCGGAGATCGATTACTGGCGCTGCTGGCGCCGCTCCTCGATCACCTCCCTCAGATCTTGCTTCTTCCTTCTAGCATCTCGCCGTCTCTGAGACTTACTCCGAGGAGGAGGAAGCGCATGAGCGGCGACACTTTCCCTCCGGGCCTGCCTCTGAGCCTCGGCTCGAGACGGCCCGGGATCTCCTGGCTGTCTGAGCCCAGTACTGGATCTGAGCGGGATGCAAGATCTAGACGCCGCGGAGCGCATCTTCGCCTCCCTGATCAAGATCCGTAAGCAGATCAGCCTGGTACGCCAGAAGCACCGTCATAGTGTGCAACGCCGCACCAGCCTGACCTGCAGCGGCGTAAGCCCTGCCATTCGAACGTGACGTCACATTCAACGCTTTGGATGGCAAGGCCCTCGCCGGAGTTGCCGGGCCACGGGTAGAGAGAAAAACGATCGTCTAACCTGCTGCGAGCGGGTTCCCTCCTCACGCGCTACCAGGGCAGCTGCAGTCTGCTCGAGGCACGTTCCATAACCTCCAGCAACTCCGAAAAACGCCGCGCAGGCAGAGTTTTTCTGCTCTCCGGGGCTTTGGACCAAGAGAGCACTCGCTCCTGGGTCCGAGGATGTTAAAGATAAAACATCGTCGTCATCCGCCAGAAGCGCGTCCTCGTCAATCGCTTCTGCTCGAGAAAGATTGACACTCCTCTCAAATTCTTCAGCGAGCTCCACCTGCGAGCCCCATGATTTCAATCGCCGCTGAGCCTCAGCACGAGCGGGGCCGGAACCACCAGGCAGCGGTGGTGGCACCTCTCCCCTCGAGAAGAGGGCCAAACGAGAACGGAGCGTTTTCATAGGAAAACGCTCACACTTAGCACAGGCAGCACCCTCGAGTACTGACCGTGCGTGCTCCTCGCCCAGACAGAAAACGCACAAGTTGTGTGTGTCCTCCGGTGTCAGAAACCTGGGACAAGGATCAGCACACTTCCTGAGCGATTTAGCAGAAAATTTTCTTTTGGCAGAGTGAAAAAGGCATGAGCAAAAGCAGTCGCGAAAAGACAAAAGGATGTCGGCTGTTTCCCCAGGCGCTCCCTTTATACGTCACGGTTCGCGCCGTTTGACGTGATAGGCTGTCGCCGGCCAATAGGATTGGAGTGTGGTGATTTTTGGCATTTCGAGCACGGGTCACGGAGGACGTTCCCCTAGCGCAGTCAGCGCAGAGTAGAAGTTCCCTTTCGAAAGGGAACTGTATTTACCTTAGCATAATTGAATAATTAGAGTTCTGTACATGGTAATCACATACAGTGTAAATCTCGTTTGTACAAAAGACCACTGAAAAACAACACAGACTGAGACACAAGTCGGGATCATTACTATTTACGCCCCCAATATTTGCATATGCCAGCCCGTGTTCAAGGCAGTATTAACGTCAGGGAGCTGCACAGCCGAATCATCAGATGTTCTGCAAGTATTGTGAAGCCATCAAGCAAGGACAATAGTGAAAATGGCAGATGGATCGATAATAACTTATCTTGATATATTTAGTGATATTTGTAAATTGTCTTTCTAAATGTTTTGTTAGCATGTTGCTAATGTACTGTTAAATGTGGTTAAAGTTACCATTGTTTCTTACCATATTCACGGAGTCATGTCGTTATTTTCATTTTTAAACTGAAAACGCTTGCAGTCTGTATAATTTATAAACGCTTCATCATCTTCATTCTAGAGTCTTTCTAAAGGCAGGAAACACCAAGCCGGTGAACTAGTGGCGACAAAAGCAGACTGCGGGGTTTGGCTCACGTCGGCAGCGTCTGGGTCCAAAATTGCCCTGACTCTCCAAACCAAAGCTCAACAGCCAACGGTCAAGTAGCATGTCTGTTCTGCGCTTGTGTAAGATGAAATACCTTTCCGTACCAGCAGGTGGCAGTAGCTGAACAGCCAATCAGAATGATCAGATGCTCAGACAGTGTGGAACACTGAGAAAACTTAGTCGGCTGACGAACAAAACTGCTGGCGGCCGACCGTCGGCTTGGTGTGTTCCTGCCTTAACAGTGTGTAGCTTTAGCCCCGTTAGCCGTGCAGCACACTATCAAGCTCGTTCAGAATCGAATGTTATCAAACATCCTCAAAATACATGCCATACTTACGTGATCTGATATGCTGCATCATGAACATTTTGTAATGTTGTCCATTTTGAGAGTTATATTGTCAACTTCTGTAGTATTTATGTAATGTTTAATGCAGTCGCGAGCTTGGGGGTGGGGAGCATGAGCATTTAAAGGTGTACACACACCAAATCAGAGCATTTTTCCTCCCACCCCAAAACAGGCAGTTAAAACATTGTATTATAAAAAAAAATATATGGGGTATTTTCAGCTGAAATTTCACAGACACATTCTGGGGACACCTTTATATCTTGTGAAATGGACATTATGGGGCACCTTTAAGGAGACCTTAATACATTTCATACATTTCGATTTTTAGAGAGATATTTAGTCCCTGTCTCAACAATACATTTTAGTTATTAGGAAAAGTCTTTTGATACACTGCGCCCTTCCACCTGTTTGGCGATATTTCCCCCTTAAGAAATAAAAGAGTTTTCAAACTTCAAAACAGGCCCATAAAGCCTTTGTCTGGATATTGTGTATGCAAAACATACTAAATGACCAGAAAACGAACAGTTCTTTACTACAGCCCAATTATTTTTCTGCAGGAAAAGCAGCTGATCAACAGCTCCTTTGCAAAAGGATTATATTGCCATATTCTTGGGCCTGGTCTAGAGGTAATATGTCTATTCAGGATAGAGACATTGCATATGCCGCCATGCTTGTCATTATATCAGCTAGTGTTCAGTCGTGATTCGGACGTAATTGTTGCTGCACTGCATTTTATACTGTGGGTAAACTTGTCAGTATTTGTATGCGACTTGCATAATTTGCGACAATTGGCCAGTTATTCTTACTGCCGTCCGCCTATAGGACCCTGAAGTATCAGCAGAGATCGAGTCGACTAGATCATCCATTGTGAAGACATCATCAACACGTAAGCCAGCGCCACTGTTCCTCAACAGACCGTCCATACCGGCGTGATGAATACGATCCTCAACTAGACACGACCACAACGCAGCCCTGAAGTATTAGCAGAGATCGAGTCAACTAGATCATCCATTGTGAAGGCCTCATCGACACGACAGCCAGTAGCACAGTTCCTCAACAAACCGTTCATACCGGCGTGATGAATACGATGAATTGGTGCAACCATTGATGTCTTGCACTTTTGTCCACAAAAACACAAAACCCCAGATAGACAGTAACCCACTATGTACACTGTATACTCACAATTAATCCTTTTGGGTCTGAACTTATGCACCTTCCATTACACTTCATATACAGGCTTTTTTCACTTCACAGCCCGTGAGATCGCACAGGAGCAGGGCAATAGTTTACTTATTTGCTAATTTATTTAATAATTTATTGAATTGTCTATGTATTAACTTGTTTTAAGTATTTATTACAGTAGTTTTAATCATGGGAAATGATACACCGGAAAGGAGAATCGTTGTCCGCTATTTTGCAAGGATGGAGTTTGTTAACAAGGAAAAACATGTCACCTATTTGGCAATATTTTTGCTTTTTAAGCCAGATGCGAAAGGTGAGCCGGATGATATTCATTCAATTCAATTCAAATTTATTGTATAGCGCTTTTCACGATACATATCATTTCAAAGCAGCTTTACAGAAAATGGATGTCAACATTACAATTTAAAGAATGTAGTTAGCAAATAATACTTTAGGTAATTAATTACAATAACTGTTAGCAGTTTAACTGAAGGTAGAAGCAAAGAGCTCCTGGAAAATGAATTACATTAACAATAAATTAGGATATAGAGATTGTGCAATGTGAATGTTGATCCAGATGATTGCGTCTTCTGAAGTCCTCGCAGGAGCTGGCGCCGTCTCTTCACAGGTGATGGTCATCTGAGGTCTTCTTAAGAGGCTGGATCCAAACTGAAGCTGATGTCCTCTCTAGTCACCTCAGGGCGTGTGTCCCGAGGTAAAACAGAAAAGCAAAAGGAGAATAATTAGCGTAGCTGCTGTTCATAACTTTAAGCAAAGATAGTCATGTGCAGTTGATCTGGTATGAGATGCATTATGTGAATGCTTGGCTAAAGAGATGCGCTTTAATCTAGATTTGAACTGTGAGCGAGTCTGAGCCCCTAACATTATCAGGAAGGCTATTCCAGAGTTTAGGAGCCAAATGTGAAAACGCTCTCCCTCCTTTAGTGGACTTAGCTATCCTAGGTACAACCAGAAGTCCAGAGTTTTGTGACCTTAGAGAGCGTGAAGGATTGTAGGGCGATAGAAGATCAGTTAAGTACACAGGAGCTAAACCATTTAGAGCCTTATAGGTCATTAGCAATACTTTATAATCGATACGGAACTTAATAGGTAACCAGTGTAGAGATGATAAGATTGGTGTTATATGATCATATTTTCTTGACCTGGTAAGAACTCTAGCAGCTGCATTTGTACTAATTGTAGCTTGTTTATTGAGGAAGCAGGACAACCAGCTAATAATGCATTACAGTAATCTAGTCGACGTCATGAAAGCATGAACTAACTTTTCTGCATCAGAAACAGATAACATATTCCGTATTTTAGCAATGTTCTGAGGTGAAAGAAGGCTGTTTTGTAACATATGAAATATGATTTTCAAAGGACAAGTTGCTGTCTAATATAACACCCAGGTCTTTAACTGTCGAGGATGGAGTAACAGTACATCCTTCTAAATGCAGATTGTAGTCTGAAAGATTCTTTGTACAGGTTTTTGGTCCAATAAGTAATACTTCAGTCTTATCTGAATTTAATAGAAGAAAATTACTAGTCATCCAATGTTTTAATTCTTTAACACACTCTGTCAGTTTGGATAATTTAGAGATTTCATCTGGTCGTGATGAAATATAACTGAGTATCATCGGCATAGCAGTGGAAACTAATTCCATGTTTCTTAATATGCCGAGTGGCAGCATGTAAATTGAAAATAGCAGAGGGCCTAACACATCCTTGCGGCACTCCATAGTTTACTATCGTTATCTTAGATTTTTCCCCGTTTATATAAACAAAATTGTGACGGTCTGATAGGTACGACCTAAACCACCGTAATGCCTGTCCCTGAATACCAGTGTAATTCTGTAATCGATCTAGGAGTATTTTATGATCTATAGTGTCGAACGCAGCACTGAGATCAAGTAACACTAGTATTGAGACACAGCCTTGGTCAGAAGCTAGAAGCAAGTCGTTTGTAATTTTAACGAGCGCAGTTTCTGTGCTATGATGAGACCTGAATCCTGACTGGAATTTTTCATAGATAGAGTTTTTTTGCAAGAAGGAGCACAATTGGACCGACACTACTTTTTCTAGTATTTTAGACAAATGGAAGATTTGAAATGGGTCTGTAATTTGCTAATATGTTTGGATCTAATTGTGGTTTCTTAATGAGAGGTTTAATAACTGCTAGCTTGAACGATCGTGGGACGTGACCTAGAGATAAAGACGAGTTGATAATATTGAGAAGAGGTTCTTCTGCTACAGGTAACAGTTCTTTCAGTAGTTTAGTGGGTATTGGATCTAATAAACATGTTGTTGGTTTAGACGCAGTAATAAGTTTATTTAGCTCTTCCTGTCCTATAGTTGTAAAGCACTGCAACTGTTCTTGAGGGGCGATAATTGAGGCTGAATCATAAAATCTGTCAAAGGTTGTACATTTACAATTTTATTTCTGATACTTTCGATTTTTTCATTAAAGAAATTCATAAAGTCATCACTACTAAACTGTAATGAAACATTTTGTTCTGGTGATATCTGTTTATTTGTTAATCTAGCTACTGTACTAAATAAGAACCGTGGATTGTTTTGGTTATTCTCTATAAGTTTGCGGAGATGCTCGGCCCTGGCTGCTTTTAGAGTCTTTCTATAGCGGGATGAACTGTCTTTCCATGCGATTCTGAAGACCTCTAAACGAGTTTGTCTCCATTTGCGTTCTAGATTACGAGTTTCTTTCATAGCGCGAGTAATACTGTTGTACCATGGAACAGTATTTTTCTCTCTAACCTTTTTTAATCTCATCGGTGCAACAGTATCTAATGTACTAGTAAAAATGGTGCACATACTGCTAGTCATTTCCTCAAGATCATTTGCGTGTTTGGGTACGATGAGCAGCTGAGACAGATCAGGCAGATTATTTGTGAATTTATCTATAGTTGTCGGGAGAATTGTTCTGCCTAGTCGATATCGTGGCGCAATTTGACAAATATCATCAGTATGCAGTACGCATGTTACAAGGTAGTGATCAGAGACGTCATCACTTTGCGGTAGAATTTCTATATCAGTAGGATTTATTCCATGTGATATAATTAAATCTAGAGTATGATTAAAACGGTGAGTGGGTCCAGTGACGTTTTGTTCGACCCCAAATGAGTTTAGTAAATCAGTAAACGCAGCCCCTAACGCATCATTTGTATTGTCTACATGAATGTTAAAATCTCCAACAATCAGCGCTTTATCAACGTTGACCATAGGTCTGAGAGAAAGTCTGCAAACTCTTTTAGGAAATCAGCATAAGGCCCTGGAGGTCTATAAATGGTAGCCAAAGCAAGAGATAGTAGCGACTTTTTACTTATATCTGAGAGTGTAACATTTAGCATAAGAATTTCAAAAGAATTAAACCTGTAGTTTGTTCTCTGAGTAACATTAAGTATCTCTCTATAGATTGTTGCTACACCACCGCCACGGCCAATCAGGCGGCATTTATTTTATAACGGTAGCCAGGAGGACAAGACTCATTAAGACCAAAATAATCATTTGCTTTAAGCCATGTTTCAGTAAGGCAAATTACATCAAGACTATTATCCGTGATAATTTCATTTATGATAACTGCCTTAGGTGTCAGCGATCTAATGTTTAGTAGCCCTAGTTTTAGAGATTGTTTTTGTTCAGTAATTTTACAAAAATCTGGTTTGATCACGATTAGGTTTTTTCTAGATCCTTATTTTTATTGTTAAACCTCACTATTCGGGGAATAGACACAGTTTCTATAGACTGTACTACATCACATTTCTATCAATGAAGTGGGCAGAACACAGGCTGTGATTTGAGGTATGACTTACTAGTCATATGGTGCGAAGCGTCTTGGAGATGTTCTCTGACAGAAGATCAGCTCCGATGTTGCTGGGGTGCAGGCCATCACGGAAGAGCCTAGGACGCTCCCAGAAAAGATTCCAATTATTTACAAAGAGCAGCTTCTGTTCATTACACCAAGACATCAACCATTCATTTAAAGCAAATAATCTACTGAACCTTTCATGTCCTCGTCGGTACGTCGGAAGCGGTCCGGACACGATGATCTTCGTCGCGGGCGATGTGGCTCGTACCGTCTCGATCAGGCTTCTGAAGTCCTGCTTCAGCACCTCCGTCTGCCGCAGCCTGGTGTCGTTCACCCCCGCGTGCAGCACTACAGCTCCGATGGTCTCAAACCGTTGAGGATCGCGGGAATCTGCGCAGAGACATCGAGAACACGAGCACCAGGAAAACAGTGACTGCGCACCTTACCTTTGGCTGTGGTAGCGTGGACGTGGCGGACGATGGAGTCTCCGATGACCACGGCGTCGCGTTCTGCCTCGCGAAGAGGGGAGAAGCGGTTCCGTGTCGAGACGTCGAAGACCGGGGGCGGCGGAGGAGAGGTCCTGGTCGAGGCCTGGCTCGCGTCTTCCGCTGCTGAAGCACCCAAGGCCCTGGTGTGACGGCGCCGGAGTGAACGAGGGCTGGGATGAACGCGTTCTTGGTGCTCGGGCCCTGTGCAGAGAAACACACGGCGTAGAGGAGGCAGGAGTGTTAATATCGCGCTGCAAACTTACTGAGGGTTGGTGAGCGACAGCGCGAGAAGTTTCCAGCGCTGTCTGCCGCTCGCGTAACTCGGCCTGCTTCTCGAGAAGGATCCGGATCTGCCGCTCCACGGCCTCCAGTTCCAACTGCACCGCATGCAGCTCAAACGTGTCCTCACCTGCACACAAAGGTAGAGAAACATCCAATACACTCGCCATTAGAGTAACTTAGATGAAACAATAATATTGTGAGAGAGAAGAGTACAAACGCTAGCGTAGCGTGGGCGTGGCACGCCGCTAATGCTAACGGGCTAAAGCTAGTAGCGAAAGTTCGGGAAGTCGGATAAAACTAGCGATATCAAGGTAATCCAAATGTTTTTTATATAAAATAATGTTGGGGATGTGTTCCCCCACCGAAAAAGAAAGAGTGATAGATTATAAGTTAGATTTTACGAGGCAAAAACAAACAATTAGGAATCAGCTCGACGGAGCTCTAGCTCAAACAACGCGGCAGCAGCAAACAGGACGTGACGTGAGCAAACAGCCAAAAGAAATAATACAAAAGAAAAATATATATATAACTCAAGCAATCTGCAGACTTTGCCCAAAAGTTGTGTCTTGTAAAAGAATCTCAAACCTGTTATGAACAAAGTATAAATGAAACAGGGAAAGGTAGGCCCGGTGCATGGCAGCTGTTTTTAAAAAAACTTTCAAACATTTGACAAACATTAGTTGTCAGGACGCAAGTTCTTCGCCAAAACTGCTATCCCTGATCAATTAACCCTCTGGAGTCTGAGGCTGATTTGGGGCTTGGAGAAGTTTTGACATGCCCTGACATTTGTGCTTTTTTCAGTTGTTCATAAACATATAAATGACAAAAGTGTCATTACACTGTATTCAGCACAAACTAGGCTACAATAATATGTGAGGAACATGTATGTACATGTTTGTATTTTTGAAGGAATAATGTTTATGCGTGGTTATTGAAAAAACAAAAAACTTAAGTCACTGAAATAAGGCCAAAAAAAGTATATTAAATCTGTGTTCATAAGACTTTTGGTATTGGAGGTTGTAGACTAGAGTTTTTGCTTCAGAATTATGTAAAAATTATGCTGCCTACTCCTTCATATAAAAAAATATATTGATTTAGTTTTTGTAAGACACTTTTGTCAAGAAACACAGTATGCGTGGAGGCGTGAATCTGCATGAATAAGGGCCATTTACACCTGAGAAGACAAAAGAATCACATAATAATGACCTGAAATGACTTGCATATTAATGAGGCCTATCAGTCAGGTAGGCTGTGAAAAAAACCCTCTGTAAAAATGTCTCAGCTCATCATAAACAGCAATACTGTGAAATATTATTACATTTAAAATAATGGTATTCTATTATATTCTTTAAATATAATGTATTTCTGTGATGCAAGTGTCTGAACAATTATGTTACCTCTATGGCATTTCATATAGGCTTTTAGCTTAAAAGCATGCACATTTGGAGAAATATGATGGATTCTTATATATTTATGTCAATTTTCTATACTGAGAAGTAATATTTATTGTCATCACTATGAGTGCTGGATACTGTTTTTTCAATTCATACTTGCAGCCGGAGGGGCTCTCTGTACACCTTTAGTCCACAAATTATTCTAAAGAAGAAGAGGGACATTTCAGGAATGGTATTTCAATTCATACTGCAGCCGGAGGGCGCTCTCTGTACACCTTTAGGCCACAAATTCATATGAGAAGAAAAGGAACTAGGAAATAACGGCATGTCTTCTAGAGATCGCTAACCATTGCTTAACATCCAAATATAAACATTTTCAAGACAATAAATACACGATTGAGACGATGAATGCATGTATTGCCTCTGAATTTACGTCTGATAGTACTGGCTCCGTGGGCGTGGCCGCATTAGCGGATAATGAGCTGAATCACAGACTTCTGACATGGCTCTCTTTTCATACAGATTACATAAACACAGAATGTTTGTTTCGATTTGACTTGCACGATTTAAAACCTGACATTTCAACGTTTCTTTAGACGTAAGTGTCATTTTTTTTGTCATAGTATCCACTAAGTTACAGTTCATTTCTGAGACTATCAGATTGGACTTCGTTCAGAGGGGAGGAGAGATCACGCATCATGTTAGTTTTTTATTTTACAAAAAGCACAACATTGTTTTTACTCTGAGTGTACACAAATAAAAGAAGACATTCTATAGTTTCAATTGATAATTACTTATGTCTCTATGAAAAGAAATGACGGAGTATTTTAAGTCTGTTTTGCTGCAATGTGAAAAAAATCCTGCAAAAACGCGTCGGCGCGTTTTCAGACCCAGGGAGTTAATACTGCCTTGAACACGGGCTGGTATATGCAAATATTGGTGGCGTAAATAGTAATGATCCCGACTTGTGTCTCAGTCTGTGTTGTTTTCCAGTGGTCTTTTGTACAAATGAGATTTACATAAAGAGGAGGAAACAATGGTGTTTGAGACTCACTATATGTGATTACCATGTACAGAATTCTAATTATTAATTATGCCAAAGGTAAATACAGTTTTTCATTCTATGGCACCTTTAATGCTACAAATATGAAGTTAAATGGAAAATCTCACCTTTTTATTTTGGAAATTGTGAAGTCTCAAAGGCACTTCATGGTTATTTTGACCATCACACGAGTAAAGTACTTTGTACCATCTGTGTGTGGATGACCGTGTTCGTCTGTCACAACCAAAGACCATTTTGACCCAGATTAACCCCTGATGCTCACATTTGACCCTACACAGTGTTACCTACTCAATTGTTTATTCATGACTTCTTCTGATCTGGATTTTGGAATGAAACACAAACAATGAAACACAGCTACCCCAGCAGAGCTGAAAAAAGAAGATATATACAAATTGTGGCTTAACTCTTTTTTCCCCCCACAAACCCCAACAGAAACTGCAGCAGCCCCTCTCCCATATCGGCCAAACACAGGGATGAGTTTACTCATGGCCCTGGGAAATGATGACGACAATGTGCTGTGCTGTGACTGTCAAATTTTGAGGCCTTAATATTAAAGTGTGATCACAAATATGGTTAATTAACTGTAAATGGTTTGTGAATTTAGTTTTTCGTTTTATTTGTGAATTCAATTGTATTTAATTTTACATTGAGAAAATAAAAGTTCCAAATTACAGATATTTTTTAACATGAAGTTAATTACAAATGTAGAAAAATAAACAGAAATAAAATATTATATATAGAAAAAGAGTGTTTTGTGTTCAAAGTTTGACTGTTGGGGCCCCATACATGGAATCGCTTAGGCCCCCTTAGTCACTAAGTCTGCCCCTGTTGCCAGTTTGGGTCGACGATTTCCAGCCCAAAAGCTCATCAAAACCCGCCCACTCCAAGAAAAACAATGGGGTAATTTTGTTGCAACGGCTAAAGTTAGCTTGATTTCAAACTTTCAATTGAATTTTTTTCAGGAAACAATACAATAAGAACATGTGAGGCTTCAAGTGAAATGTTTTATTGCTCCACAAATCTATTAACCAAGTCAAGTTTGTGCTGAAAGATTTTCATGAGAGATGTTGATATGTTTTGCGTGGTAACTGGCAAAAATGCCAGAGGAAACGCTGAAAGTGTGAAAAGCTTGTGTTTTCCTTCTTGATTGAGGTGAAGTCCATCATCTTTGGTAAAGGGTTTGGACTATTTTTCCATTTGAGAAATGGTTTTGTAGTGTTAGAAACAGAATTTTCTTGTTGTGAAGTCCAGTGTTGAAGCAAGCTGTTGCATTGTTTGATTGTAGTTTTCATCATGGAGTCGTCGTTCAATCGTGGTAAAATAGCGCTGATTGCGAAATACAGAATGTGTGGATTGACCAGTGAGATTCTTGATATGAGAGTTTTCATTCGCTGGACGACAGTCGATGCAGGCGCTCCACTTGGATGTCGTTGTTCCTATGTGGAGAATCACGATGTGTAGTTGTGTACTTTCTCAAGAGGTTTTATGTGTTGCTGAACGGATCTCACGAGAGTTGGGTCTGGATGAACCCAGCATTGAGCATTTGGAAAGTAGTCCTCAATATCCCGACACATTGAGTCTGTGAGGAAGCAGACCTGTAGACCTGTGAGAGAGAAGAAATGCTTGTTTTTACTGTGTTCAGTAAATGAATTATGATTATATTGTGTTTATTAATATTGCATGTATTAGACACTTACCCTTTGGTATGATGTATGTTCTTCTGTTGATTGTAGTTGTTATTGTGCTTTTTTCTAAAGAGAGAATAAAATACAACTGTTACAAAAGATCCATTCAGTGATTAAACCATTGATTATGTTGATTGTTATAAAGTTAAAGTAAGTTAAAAAAAAGTTTCTGTAGAGCTGGACATTTTAATAAGGATCAAATGACTGAGTTCAGCTTTGAGAATGAAACCAACCCTTTGTTCCCAGGATTTCATGTTTCACTCTGAACGTTTCTTCAACCTTCACATCTTCCTGTTTAACTCTGAAGGTTTCTTCAGTCTTCACATCTTCATGTTTCACTCTGAATGTTTCTTCAAACTTCACGTCTTTACTCTCAATCTCCACTTTAATAAATGCCATCTTTACAATAGTGTCACGTGGATCTCAGTTGCTTCACCAGTAGTGCTGCAGTCATCAAGTGTGACTAAAGCAGTGAAACATTGAGGTTTTATACAGATTTCAGGGGGCCGTCCTTACAGGTGAAGATAAAGCAAACAAAAGAATGTAAAGGATGTAAGCAGTTATAGTAACTTTCACCAGTCTAATCCAATCAGCACAAACTATAGCACTCATTATCATAAACATCAGGATTCACACCTTCATCAATTGCATTCACACTTAACCCAGCTATTGATTAGCATGAACAATGACACCAATTAAAGTAATGAGGCAGAAGCAGCAAGATCCATTAAAGAACAAAGGTGAAAAAGCCTCACTTATCACGATTTTTACATTTGAAATTCCCGAAACCTGAAGCAAAAGAGATTCATTTTAAACATTTACCCTTCTGCTGACTTTCTAAGGCTAAATCATTTCACCAAAATAATTGTGTCTTGTTTACTATAACTGGTGTCATTGTTCATGCTAATAGATTTGTAAACTACCCAGGTGGAAAAAAAGTACATTTCTTTAATATACTTAAAGTGCTCTATTTTTGCGCACTATTTTTGTACTTAATATGCTAAAATTCTTCTTTAGTGTTCTTAAGATCATCTTAAGACATCTAAGTGTACTCAACTGTGCTATTTTGAGACAGCATGAAATATGAACTAAATATGCTTTTAATATACTATCTCTGTATTTAGAAAATGTATTTAGATACTACTTATAGTACTTTTGAACCCATAGTACTAAGGTTTTGTACACATTCATAAAAAGATTAGCACATCTTCAACAAGGTTTGAATATATTTGTGGATATTAACATTACAGTTGTAGATATTTACATTACAATTTCAATAGAGAGGACCTTGGAAATTAGTCAAAAGGGCACAAACGACCCACAGTTGGTTAATGGAGACCACCAGTGTCACGGGTTAACACTTTATCAAATATATGGTTCTCTTTAATCTGGCCTAATGACTTTGTAGTTTGGAGTAAGTCACTGAGTTAAGGACCTTGAAGCTAGGTTTCTGTACATGTATTTCTGTGCAATCCAATATAACTGTAGTACCTGGGAATGTGCATTTAAAACAATCTGGCATAAGTTCATCCACAGTTTTCCTTGAAGGCCAAATTGGAAGTATTCCCAGCATAAAGTACAAAAAGTTGACCCAGGTCACACAGATCCTGCTTACTGTTGACTGTGATATATGGAAACAGGTTGCAAGGTCCTGCTCAGGAAATCCCTGCCTTAACCTGCAAAGAAAAAGAAAAAAACAGGTCCATAGTGGACAATTTAGAGGCGTTAAAGCCTTGCCGAATTACCTCCACATTTGTATGTTTGAGTCGCTAAGCCTGACTCCATCCCACCATATTTTCTGCAGTAGGTTGCAGGGCCATAAACACAGCTTTAAATGTAGCATAATCTGGGAACACTGTATAAAATGATACCTGTTTATCATCACGTTGAAATTTTTACACCATAAACTGTTTTTGTTGAAGCTCTGCTGTTAACACTTCTTGCGAACTTCCTCAAGTTGATCTTCAAGTGAGGGAGGCAGTGCAGCATATTCATGGTCTGGGTGTGGAGGAGACTTCTCTTCACTGGACGTAAAAGAGAAACATATTGATGGACACATTAGGTCTTTTAAAAGGATACATGGATTACACATATGTCAAATATACTGTAAAATGTATGAAATAGCATTTGGATGTTTGTAATTAAGCTTTACATGATATAATTCACGTTAGACCACCGTTCATCAAAGCAGCAAAATCATTGGCTCTGTGACAGTGTTATAAGCACATACTGCTCAATACAAGTAACCAATTACACCTTACAACACATTCACACCATCAACGAGGTCCATGGAAACATTACTGAAAATAATCAGCAGAGAAATAATGTCGCTAAACAGTTAATAAATGCATTACAAACTGGTAAATTCACTCATCTAAATACTACCTTGCAGTTTTTTTTTTTAAATACCTTTATTTATAAACTTTTTCAAAGTATAACACAAAGCTTCATACAATAGTATTTTTTTCTCCTCTTCCAATAACCCTTACCACCAAAGTAAACATATACATTCAAACAATAATAATAACAATAAAATAAAATAAATGAAAAAAATTAAAATAAAATAATAATAAAAAATAAAAAACAAACAAAAACAACATTACAAAAACTTAAAGTAGCTTTTACTTTAACAAAAGAACAATATTATTGTAAGAAAATATAAGTTACAAATAATAACTAGATAAAAGTACATAAATTAAATTAAACTCTGATATATTTGTGGTCTATACAAACATATACAACCATGAAACCTTACGTTCATACTAAAACATGTTCAAGTGTATTAGAGTTAGATGGCCTCTAGTTATAAGGTAGGGTCTTCATTTTAAAAATTGCAATCATAGGTTTCCAGATTTTATAAAATTTTTGAATGGATCCTTTTTGAGATATTTTATTTTTTCTAGTTTTAAAAATAAAATAAATCACAAATCCACATTGAAATCTTCGGGGGTTTTTTGACTTCCATTCTAACAATATTCTCCTTCTTGAAAATAATGAAGCAAAAGCAAAAACATTTTTCATATTGTTAGTTAAAATGTATTCATGTTCTGGTACACCGAAAATGCAGTTTCAACACAGGGTGTTGTCTTCAAGTTCAAGGCTTCATTATTGTTTAAATACAAGTGCCCAATAGTTATTCAGTTTTTGGCAGGACAAAACATATGAATAATGTCAGCTTTATCACTTTTGCATCGACCACAACTATCTTCAACATTTGAATTATTTTTGACAGTTTAGATTAGTGTAATATATGCGGTGAAGGACCTTGAATGTATTAAACTAAGGCGTGTCCAGGAAGTGGATCCATTTACTCTTGTAGAGCTCATCCATATTCAGAGGGAATGGGCGAATGATTCAAGCTGATAGAAGAGCAATTTGACTGAAATAACCACTCGTACAACCGAGGTATGCAGCAAGCATTGTGGAAGCCACAACATGCACAAACCTTGAGGCGGAGGGCTACAACAGCACGAAGACCCCCGGGTACGCTATCTCCACTACAAATAGGAAAAAGAGGCTACAATTTGCACGAGCTCACCAAAATTGGACAGTTGAAGACTGGAAAATGTTGCTGGTCTGATGAGCTCGATTTTGTTGAGACATTCAGATGGTAGAGTCAGAATTTGGGTAAACAGAATGAGAACATGGATCCATCATGCTGTTACCACTGTGCAGGCTGGGTGGTGGTGAGTGGAGTAATGGTGTGGGGGATGTTTTTCTGGCACACTTTAGGCCCCTTAGGCCAATGGGCATCGTTTAAAGGCCACGGCCTAACTGAGTATTGTTCTGACATGTCCATCCCTTATGACCACTATGTTACCCATCCTATGATGGCTACTTCCAGCAGGATAATGCACCATGTCACAAAGCTCGGAATCTTTCAAACTGGTTTCTTGAAACATGACAATGAGTTCACTGTACTAAAATGGCCCCCACAGTCACCAGATCTAAACCCAATAGAGCATCTTGGGATGTGGTGGAACGGGAGCTTCGTGCCCTGGATGTGCATCCCACAATCTCCATCAACTGCAAGATGCTCATATCATATGGGCCAACATTCTAAAGAATGCTGTCAGCACCTTGTTGAATCATTCCACGTAGAATTAAGGTTCTGAAGGCGAAAGGGGGAAGGGGATCAAACACGGTATTAGTATGGTGTTCCTAATAATCCTTTAGGTGAGTGTATGTGTAACTTTTTTTTTTTTTGATGCACAAGGGTTAAAAACCAAAAATATTGCAATAGGTGGCATGTTTTTCTTGTTAACCAACTCAATCCTTGCAAATAGTGGACAATGATTCTCATTTCCAGTGCATCATTTCCCATGGTTAAAAGTAATGTAATAAATACCGAAAAAACAAGTTAATACATAACAAGTCAATAAATATTAAATAAATTAGCAAATAAACTATTGGCTGCCCCCGTGTGATCTCTTGGGCTGTGAAGTGGATAAAAGCCTGTATATGAAATGTAATGGAAGGTGCATAAGTTCAGACCCAAAAGGATTAATTGTGAGTATACAGTGTACGTAGTGGGTTACGTCTATCTGGGATTTGTGTTTTTGTGGACAAATATGCAGACATCAGTGGTTGCACCATTATGTCTGCAGTGAGGTTCTGGGAAGTGGTGTACTACTGGGCAGATGTCATCATGACAAGTGAGCTCAATCAGTTCAGTCTCTTTGTTGTAGAGATAAATTGACAAATGAAAAATTTGTTTGACTCAAATATCAGCATCCAATGGTAATGTTGTTTTCATTCCACAAAGTTAGGTCTATAGATGCAGTTTTGTCAGCAACTGTGTAGGTGGTCTTTAGGACATTCAAATTGTGCCCTTGACTTGATCTTTGCCTGCATTGAGTGGAAAAAACACTTAACACTTATAACTTAGTGGATAAGAAAACAGGTTTAGTATTTCTCCAGTACACAGTGTTTCTTTTCAATATCTTAGAGATAGGAAGGTCTTCTTCTCTTGTAGAAATTGTTGGGTTGTAGTCAAGTTGACTTAAATAGGACATAGATGATTTAAGAGTGTACAGTATGCCATGTGCTCTTTCAGTCAGATGTGATGATTGTAGATTGATGTGCAAGTGGACTGGACTTGTTTTAAGTAAAATAAGATTGCAGATTTAAGATGAACAAGATCAACAAATGCTAATTGACAAGTATGAATTTTATTAAAACAAGCCTTAGCTATCATTGCTTACTGCTTCAAACTAAGAATAGAGCCCTCGTTTGAAGATGACAAGTTTCTGGACTTCACTGTGGTTTACAGGAATGTCTTTCTCAATAGCCAGGAGGAGGAGATCAGCAATGTTCTCTTCTGTGCATAGGCTTCTGAGTGTGTCTTTCACCAGCCTGTCCAAAGCCCGGGACACACCAAGTTGATGATCGGCCGTCGGGCAACGTCGGCCCATTTTTAAGCATTGGCTGACTAAGTTTTCCCATTGTGTTCTGCACAGTTGGGTTTGGTCGGACACCATTGGCTACCATTGCGTAGCCAGCTACGCTGTGGGAACTATTCCCTTTTTCGAATTTCCTGAAATTTTATATGCGAATGGCAGTAATAATAACTGGCCAATTGTCGCAAATTATGCAAGTTGCATACAAATACTGACAAGTTTACCCACAGTATAAAATGCAGTGGAGCAACAATTACGTCTGAATCACGACTGAACACTAGCATAGCTGATATAATGACAAGCATGGTGGCATATGCAATGTCTCTATCCTGAATAGACATATTACCTCTAGACCAGGCCCAAGAAGAGGCAATAGCCCTCTTGAGTGAGCTCTGATGGAAGGGGGCAATGCTTTCCCAGGCTCGTAAAGCCAAAGCAATAGCGTCCACAATCCAGTGTGATAGTCTATGCTTAGAAACTGCGTGTCCCTTGGGACAGCCACCGTAGGCAGCCGAATGGACCAAATACATCCGCAAAGCCCTGACAGGGCAAACAGGGCTCTGAGCGTAAGCATCATGTGAGGTTGACGGCTCGGCAGATAAAGCTGGCAGAAAAACAACCTGTGTTGTCATGGACATTTACCAATCTCTGTAATTTAGTTTAGGTTTAGTTCAGACTGTTGATGTGGAGAGGCTCTTCTCATCCCATAAATTGGTATTTAATCTTATTTAAATGTTGCTGATTGAATGTTATGAAGATGCATTCAGAAGAGTATTCTCTTTGAGCACAACAAGCAAAGCGGTATCTCTAGTGCCTGGAAAAAGTGTTCCTGCTGAGAGAGTTTTCTCAACCGCTGGCGTTATAATCACATCGCAAAGGAGCTGTTGATCAGCTGCTTTTCGTACAGAAAAATAATTAGGCTGTAGTAAAAAACTGTTAGTTTTCTGGTCAGTTAGTATGTAGACTGCAAGCGTTTTCAGGTTAAAAATGAAAATAACGACACGAACTCCGTGAATACAGTAAGAAACAATGGTAACTTTAACCACATTAACAGTACATTAGCAACATGTAACAAAACATTTAGAAAAGACAATTTACAAATATCACTAAATATATCAAGATATTATCGATCCATCTGCCATTTTCACTATTGTCCTTGCTTGATGGCTTCACAATACTTGCAGAACATCTGATGATTCGGCTGTGCAGCTCCCCGACGTTAATACTGCCTTGAACATGGGCTGGTATATGCAAATATTGGGGGCGTAAATAGTAATGATCCCGACTTGTGTCTCAGTCTGTGTTGTTTTTCAGTGGTCTTTTGTACAAACGAGATTTACATAAAGAGGAGGAAACAATGGTGTTTGAGACTCACTATATGTATTGCCATGTACAGAACTCTAATTATTCAATTATTCTAAGTTAAATACAGTTTTTCATTCTATGGCACCTTTAATGCAACAAATATGAAGTTAAATGGAAAATCTCACCTTTTTATTTTGGAAATTGTGAAGTCTCAAAGGCACTTCATGGTTATTTTGACCATCACACGAGTAAAGTACTTTGTACCATCTGTGTGTGGATGACCGTGTTCGTCTGCCACAACCAAAGACCATTTTGACCCAGATTAACCCCTGATGCTCACATTTGACCTACACAGTGTTACCTACTCAATTGTTTATTCATGACTTCTTCTGATCTGGGTTTTGGAATTAAACACAAACAATGAAACACAGCTACCCCAGCAGAGCTGAAAAAAGAAGACATATACAAATTGTGGCTTAACTCTTTTTTCCCCCCACAAACTCCAACAGAAACTGCAGCAACCCCTCTCCCACATCGGCCAAACACAGGGATGAGTTCATGGCCCTGGGAAATGATGACGACAATGTGTTGTGCTGTGACTGTCAAATTTTGAGGCCTTAATATTAAAGTGTGATCACAAATATGGTTAATTAACTGTAAATGGTTTGTGAATTTAGTTTTTCATTTTTTACTGCCCTCACTATGTGTAAGCAGACATAGCTATGCGGCAAGCTAAACACTCCTCCAAAAAAGACTTGAGACAGAACTGAATCCCAGTGTAATTTAATGGAAGCGGTGTAAAACTGCAAAAGACAACGGTAGAAGTATAGATAAGCATAAGCAACTTCTTATAATAAATAGCACAGCATACATAGCAATAGCATAAATAACATTACAAGGCACACAGCTTACATTTCCCTAGGTATGCAAATATTCACACAACTTTCAAAATACATAATTGAAAGATTCTTGACAATGAATCCTAGATTACAACATGAATCCAACAAGATAAAGAGTACTTGATAGTCTTGTATATACACATGTACACACAACTAACATCTCCAAATACAAAACCATGATCTAACAAAAACACAAAAAACATTCATTTAAAAAACACTTACAGACAATGCCGTTTCCAAGAGTAAATGAAGTAAAGATGGAGATTGGTATCGCCTGTGTGCACTCTCAAACATCTCACACAAAATGGCTGAACAGCACATGCTCTGCTTAAATATAGACATGTCACCACTAGAGGTCGCTAAATTGCGAAACTGGAGCTGAGAACAGCATATGTGAATTCAATTGTATTTAATTTTACATTGAGAAAATAAAAGTTCCAGATTACAGATATTTTTAACATGAAGTTAATTTAAAAATGTAGAAAATTAAACAGTATAAAAAATGTATATATAGAAAAAGAGTGTTTTGTGTTCAAAGTTTGACTGTTGGGGCCCCATACATGGAATCACTTAGGCCCCCTAAGTCACTAAGTCTGCCCCTGTTGCCAGTTTGGGTCAACGATTTCCAGCCCAAAAGCTTATAAACCCGCCCACTCCAAGAAAAACAATGGGGTAATTTTGTTGCAGCTAAAGTTAGCTTGATTTCAAACTTTCAATTGAATTTTTTCAGGAAACAATACAATAAGAACATGTGAGGCTTCAAGTGAAATGTATTTTATTGCTCCACAAATCTATTAACCAAGTCAAGTTTGTGCTGAAAGATTTTCATGAGAGATGTTTGATATGTTTTGCACGTGGAAACTGGCAAAAATGCCAGAGGAAACGCTGAAAGTATGAAAAAAGCTTGTGTTTTCCTTCTTGATTGAGGTGAAGTCCATCATCTTTGTAAAGGGTTTGGACTATTTTTCCATTTTTGAGAAATGGTTTTGTAGTGTTTAGAAACAGAATATTTCTTGTTTGTGAAGTCCAGTGTTGAAGCAAGCTGTTGCATTGTTTGATTGTAGTTTTCGTCATGGAGTCGTCGTTCAATCGTGGTAAAATAGCGCTGATTGTGAAATACAGAATGTGTGGATTGACCAGTAAGATTCTTGATATGAGAGTTTTCATTCGCTGGACGACAGCCGATGCAGGCGCTCCACTTGTGATGTCGTTTGTTCCTATGTGGAGAATCACGATTGTGTAGTTGTGTACTTTCTCAAAGAGTTTTATGTGTTGCTGAACGGATCTCACGAGAGTTGTGTCTGGATGAACCCAGCATTGAGCATTTGGAAAGTAGTCCTCAATATCCCGACACATTGAGTCTGTGAGGAAGCAGACCTGTAGACCTGTGAGAGAGAAGAAATGCTTGTTTTTACTGTGTTCAATAAATTAATTATGATTATATTGTGTTTATTAATATTGCATGTATTAGACACTTACCCTTTGGTATGATATATGTTCTTCTGTTGATTGTAGTTGTTATTGTGCTTTTTTCTAAAGAGAATAAAATACAACTGTTACAAATGATCCATTGAGTGATTAAACCATCGATTAGGTTGATTGTTATAAAGTTAAAGTAAGTTAAAAAAGTTTCTGTAGAGCTGGACATTTTATTAAGGATCAAATGACTGAGTTCAGCTTTGAGAATGAAACCAACCTGTTTGTTTCTCAGTTTCTTCAACCTTCACGTCTTCATGTTTCACTTTGAATGTTTCTTCATGTTTCACTCTGAATGTTTCTTCAAACTTCATGTCCTTACTCTCCTCTTTAATAGATGCCATCTTTACAATAGTGTCACGTGAATCTCACTTGCTTCACAAAGAGTGCTGCAGTTATCAAGTGTGACTAAAGCAGTGAAACATTGAGGTTTTATACAGATTTCAGGGGGCCGTCCTTAGAGGTCTTCACGGGTCCAAAAATTCATACCCGAACCCGAAGAGACCTGTAAATGTGCTACACGGAACCGACCCGGCCCGACTATTATTTTGAAAGTTGGACCCGAACCCGTGCAGAACCGAGAAATGCCATAAATGTACTACCCGGACCCGTCTAAGCTGGACCCGAACCCGACCGGACCCGTCTGGACCGGATCGGCACATAGGTCTATTCCACAGCAAATTGCTATTAATAAGTCAATAAACAAGTTGCGAAAATAAAACGTGTTGTCTTACCTAATATTAGTAGGCTATAGCTTTCTCCCTTGTACCTAACTGTGATGCACTTGCCAAGAAAGTTCATCCGTTATTCCTCTCTTTGCCGATTGAAAAGCTTAATCCACTCATTATTCCAGCTTTAAAAGTTCACTTGCTGTCACGATGACAAATGCAACTTTGCAGTTTTGCATTATTTCGTTGTATCTCGAGACTCGAGTCAACTCACATAATAAAATAACTTTGACTGTTTGCCCTTTTGAACTATAATAACGATTGCTTGTTCAGTGACATGGCCTCTGACGTTAGCATTAGCCTACTTATTTGCGGTCATTTCTGTGCTTTCTGAGCCGAGTCTGACCAAAACTTTAGATATAACAAGACGGCATAATGTTATTATAAAAACAGGAGAAAGAAAGTGCGCTCGCATGAGACATGCGCATTAGCTGGAGCAACCTGAAACATAAGCTTTAAGCGTCACAGAAAACATTCATATTTTGTTAATGATTTGAAATAGGCTATGTTATTTAAATGCGAATGTGCAAGGCTACAAGCAGTTCTTGAGATTTGAAGTTTGTTTGCATTACTGTTGCACACGATAGGAATAGTAAAAGACAGAGCCCGCTCTGCTTCTGATGGCTGGGGTCACTCGTGTTTTTTCACCTTATTTCCCGGCTCATACTTTTCAAGTTACAAAACACGCACAGCGCTGACTGACTCCCAACACGGCCCGGGTGATCTCCGAATCAAATCGGCTCGGGTATAGACACAATGTTAATCAGACCCGGGAACCGAAGTAATAGATTAGGACCCGTCCCGGACCCGGCTGACCATTTAAAATATAGTCCCGAACCCGTACGGGTCCCGGGTCGGGTCCCGGGTCCTCGGGTCCTCGGGTCTCGGGTCTTCTTTGTAGACCTCTAGCCGTCCTTACAGGTGAAGATAAAGCAAACAAAGCATGTAAAGGATGTAACCAGCTCTAATCCAATCAGCACAACTATAGCACTCAATATCATAAACATCAGGACTCACACCTTCATCAATTGCATTCACACTTAACCCAGCTATTGATTAGCATGAACAATGACACCAATTAAAGTAATGAGGCAGAAGCAGCAAGAACCATTAAAGACAAAAGGTGAAAAACCTCAATTAACATTTTACATTTTGTATTCCCAGAAACCTGAAGCAGAAGAGATTCATTTTAAACATTTATCCTTCTGCTGACTTTCTAATGCTAAATCATTTCACCAAAATAATTGTCTTTTGCAGTAATTATGTTGGAAGGACATCATCTGTTCATTTCATGTCCAATTGAAAATAAATTTGTCAAGGATTTTTTATGGATTACAGTTTTTACAATCGCTAGGATGCATTTCTCAATACTTTGGTCATTTTTTTTTTTCTTCAAAACTCTTCACACAGTTCTCCTAACCAACTTTCAATTTCAACTTCCTTCAGCTTGTCTGGTCTACAAGAAATAACATGAGTTCATGTGCAAGACTAGATTTCTTCTTGCTAAAATGATGGTTGTGATCCAAGTTTTCTCTGTGCCAATTTGCAGCAAGAAAGAAGATTATGAAGGAGAGAATGGTTGCTTGCAGAAGCCACGTTTGCTGATGTTCTGTTGCAGGTCTATAATTCCTCACACTGAACTACCTTTCCCTGTATCTTGCTCTGTCATTGGCTGTAGGTCATCACTGATGTAATTTCCAGTCAAAACACATTTCACACTGCATGACTCTTGAGTTGCAGGAGGTCCAGATATTTAGCATGCTGTATAGCTCACAGGCATCTGTAGCGCATCAGCACTTCTCTTAGATCGGGTCTTTGATAATACACACTACACAATTGTCACTCACGTGATCGAGCACCTGTTTGCCCTTTGATTTTGGGTATTTGTCTGTGATTTCCACACATCTGTTGGCGAGTGAATATTGGGGCTATAATCATGCAGTGTGTACCTGGCGTAACACTTTCTAGTGTGAACTTATGTTAACACTGAACACTGTCAATTTAACAGTGTTTAACAAGATTTTGCCGTGTATACATTAACACAGTTTCACTGATGATCCATAACAAACCCTAAACCCAGGATAGAGCGGTTGAGTGAATGTGGTCTGGACTGTGTGGATGAGGCTCATTGTGTCTCCAGAGACGCTGTAGAAGGACAGAGTTCCTGCACTGTGATCCACATACACTCCTATTCTCCTGATGATGGACTTTACTGGGAGTTTAGTCTCTATGTTATTGTGACAGAATGAGTAACTGGAGGGAGAGCAGTACAAACTCCAGGACTGATTGTTACGTCCAAACACACACTCTTTACCCCATCCCTTCCTGCTGATGCTCTTATATGACACTGATATAAACACATCACCACTCCACTCAATCTCCCAGTAACAGCGTCCACACACACTCTCTCTACACAACACCTGAGGCCACTGATCAAATCTGTCTGGATGATCAGGATACGGCTGCTCTGTGTTAGTGTAAGTAATCACTCTGTTCCCCTCAGACAGTTGGAGGTGTTTATGCACTGTGTTCAGATCCAGATTGAGCTGATGGGAATCTGATGGAGATAAAACACATCAGAATCAGGAATTATGAATCTGATCTTTTAATGTTTCTGAACTCTTCATGATCTATATATCATCAGTGTCTCAGTACAGTTTACCAGATATCCTGTGAAAATCATCTTTTAAATGATCACCTATAAAACTCTTCTGTCATGTTTTCTTTCTCCTTCTACAGGAAGAACATGAACATACTCAGTGAGTTTCTCTGCTTGTTTTCTTAGTGACTTACATTGTAGGAAGTCGTTCCTGGTTCTGGGAACAATGTTGGTGAAAGTGACTGTGGAAATCAACAGACATGAAGAGTGTGATTATCATGTCAAGAGAAAATGATCCTGCATCCGTTCCTAAGACATTTCTAATATGATCTTCTACATGATATGAGATGATGGAGGATCATTTCTGAGAGCAGATGAATCTCCAGGGGTCTCATGTATAAAACTTTATGTAGATTTTTCATCCTAAAAGAGTGCATACACCACGCAAAAGCTAGATTTGTAAAATTTCCTTTATAAAACCTATTCAACAGAAGATTGTGCATTCATGCATCTCCACCTTGTCTCCATATATAACCATATCTGAATCTTACAATGCTTTTACTATCCATATCCTCATCTGCATAACATTCCATATTCATATTCCCATCTATGTGATACCGTGTTTAACAATATAAGACATTAGGAAAATATGAGATATGCACTATGAATGCCATTTGTGTAGTCATATTACATTGCTAAAAATCATTTAGTGTCCTTGTTTTTTTTTAGAATATATCAATTTTAGAGAAGAGTTATTCCCATTATTTTCCCCCGGCCACATTGTATTTAATTGTTTTAAACGGATCAAATTTATGCAATTTTGCCTATAATGTAAACATATGTTTTACAATGTTTATACAGTATATTTTTAATGGAAACAGAGTTTTTTTTTGCAGTGTAATTACAATTGTCTGACTCAGCGAATCGCAAATTTTACAGTTTCCTTCAAATGCTATCCTTTAAATACAAGATGCTGACCGTTTGACATCTGAACTAATGTGTCCACCACAATATCACAGTCAAGTGCGCATCTGTGTTTCCATTGTCTCAGGTGTCATTGGTTCATTGGTTTAATTGTGCACAGGTATCCATTGTTTCATCATTAGTCTGTATATATAAGCCCTCATGTTTGCCGTGAGTCCTTGTCAAGTATTGTCAGTGTTACAACTGTGGGTGAGTTCCTTGTTCTCTGTTTTATGCTTTATGTCAAGTCTTTGTTTTATGTCTGATTATTTATGTCAAAACTTTCCTCCAATGGACTATCCTTACACTTTGTCATTATGACACTGAAATGTAGCCTGCCACAGGAAAAGTGTTTAAAAGCAGCACATCCACTACAAATATTTCTAAATTCATATAATTTGTTCAACTTCTGGATAATTACTATGGAGGACCAGGAGTGCCACTTAAAAATAAAAAGAAGAATCAATTAATTAATTTAATAATTCAAACATAAAAATGTATATAAATGAATCACTTTTTATATGGGCAAATTAATAGACATATTTAAAGTTGTTTATTTAATTCCTGTTTTTAAATGTAGTTTAATAAAACAATAAATTTTAAATCTTTTTTGAATGTATAAATAAATAGACAAATTTGAAATGGGATATTTAATTCATTTTTTAAAACGTAGATCAATAAAACAATAAAGTTAATTAGTAAATCATTTTAAATGCGCATTTAAATCGCCTTTTTAAAAAGAATTTGGCAAATGCTTTTCTTTCTCTATTTACCAGTTGCTTTTCTTTGTCAGTTTGCCAAATGCTTTTCTTTATCCATTTGTCAATCGAGTGGTAAAATGCCATTGGACAGTACACACGTGGGAGCAACCAATCAACTTTCGCCTCAATTTGAAGAGCCAATCCTCTCTCACTTGTAACACTCACTGTTATTGGACAGTACGGTGACCTGGAGGGGACATGTTCGGTTCACTTAGTTTTGTCGTGGCCACGACATATAAACTCGTGGAAACGTGATAGTATGTCGTGGCCACAAGATTAATTCGTGGGAATGTGATAACTCGTGGCCACGATCATTTTGTCGAGGTAACGACATCCTTATGTTGTGGCCACGCCATGTAAAGTCACATAATTTCTTATGGCCACGAGTTAAATGTGTAAACAACCTGCGCAACCATAGCAACCTGGAATTATCACAAATGGACAATACCATAATCATATTTTTAATTAAGAATGAAAAATAAGGGTGGTATGTATGTATGTATATAATATATTATATTATATATATATATAATATATATATATATATATATAAAATATTCCCGTTCCCGTAAATGAACTCCTTGTAAAATTCCCGTGCGCCTACAGAAATAAAATATCAGAATATCAGATAGTTGATGACATGGTAAGCAAGTTTGTGAATATTTTAAATAAACAAGGAAAAACAAAATAATAGCGATCCATCGGTCATTCATTGTTATTGTGGCTGCGTTCAGCACTCGTGACAAGCAAGACGCGTCGCTATGGAAACATTAAAGGCAAACGTTCTAAAATAACGGTCGCCTTAAAAAAACTCACTCTGGGGGGACAGTTAAAATATTTTAAACTCACGCTCGAAAGGGTTAAACTTAAACTCTGAATTAATTCGAATGCTGTCACAGGCACGAGGGGCTATAAGTGAAAACAGACGCTCATTTACAGAAATAGGCTACAGAAATACAGTCGTAAAGAATATTAATTAGATAAAGAAATATGGTAAATGAAGGGGAAAATAAAGCAAATAAATATACACAGGGTGCGATTTGTAGGGGGGGACGGGGGGACGGGGGGATTTCCCCCCTTCTGGTCTATGTATCCCTGCCTCTGCTGAATTATTTTTATCCCCGGTGGGGATAAAAAAATATCCCCCCTGGGTGATGCTACTCCACAAACCACCAACAGAGAATATAAAATACCAAAAATATATATATATTTTTTAAACATCGCCAAATAAAATGCTGCGTTTATAGAGAACTGTCTCTTTACCACCACAACAAACGGGACACTTCACAGACGCGCATTCCGACTTCGCCTCAGCGCCAGGTGCCAGTCAAACGAGCGCGGAAAATGTGCAGGTGACAACGAGTGAGCTTCAGTTGAACAACAGTGAACTGCGGTCAGATGATGTTAGTAAAACTCAGAAAAATTAACATGACTGTCCAATCAGCAGTTATACTGTGCTCGTGGGCGCACTCAAGAACTGCATGAGCAAATGCGCCGGCGCGCGCTGCATAATTACTTTATTATAACTTAAATAAAGCGCAAAAGAAACTATGAGAAATGACCGTCGGTGTTCTGTTAAGTCATGAAATCACCAAACATGCGATTAAAGCTGCCTCAAAACTGTGCATGCATGTTGACATGGTTTTAAAGCTATTGTTATCCAATTTGTTGGCCTTTAAACGTCTTAAAAATGCACATATGTACACCAGGGAAATCTAAATATTCTCGGGGGAGTATGCCCCCGTACCCCCCTAGTAAACTACATTTTCTGACCTCAGTAATTATGAAACCCTGCGTACAGCACAGCTTATATTCTATCTAATGAAATCTGAGGTAAACGTGTATAAATAAATGGGACCAAACGCGATTGAATGCGATTGTGTCTCGTTATTATTAATAACTACCGATTGATTTGCATTTCCATCAGAAATTAAGAATTATTAGTGTCATTGTAGTGCTGCAAATATCTAAGCTATATCTAATACTTCAAATCTCAAAGTTAAATCAGAATTTTTTTGTAAAAATGTTTCTGTAACAGCTGCCAAAAATAGACTTCGGTAAAGTTGGTTTTATATTCGCACATTCGGACTTCTGATAAATTCAGACTTTCCAATAAATGTGCAATAAATTAATGTTTGCGAATTTTAAGCAGCGACATGATATCGACAACCAACGATTGTCAACTTACAACATTTTTCACAGTCGATCAAAATAGGCAAGTATTGTTTTAATGGCATATTTACTTGTGAATGTCCACTGAATGTCCAATGTAGTGTGATTAACAAGGCTATTAAATACGGATGTCCGAATGTGCCAATATAAAAACCAACTTTACCGAAGTCAAAAATAGTATATAGCTCCACTGTGGTTTAAAAAATAATAATAAAAAAAAAAACCTTTTCAAAACATCCCCCCTCTGTTTTTTTCACAAATCGCAACCTGAATATACAGATGTAACTAATAATATAAAAATATTAAATAAAAAATAAACGATAAGTGAATGGATTTAAAAGACTGTTCAGTGGGATTAAAATGTACAACATTTAAACATTGATTTATAATCTTCATTCGAATGCTGTCTGCAACATCGCGCGCAATACAATATGTACTATGTTAATATAATAATTTCTTAATTCCGTTCTTTTTCTTAATTAAAAATATTATTATGGTATTGCCCATTTGTGATAATTCCAGGTTGCGATGGTCACGCAGGTTGTTTACACATTTAACTCGTGGCCATGAGAAAAATATATCGTTCCCTCACCATATGATCTGGAGGCCATGACTTTACATGGCGTGGCCACGACATAAGGATGTCCTTACCTCGACAAAACGATCTTGTGGCCGTTCCCACGAATTAATATCTTGTGGCCACGACATATTATCACGTTTCCACGAGTTTATATGTTGTGGCCACGACAAAACTAAATGAACCGACATGTCCCCTCCCGGTCACCGTACTAACTGTCCAATGACAGTGAGTGTTACAAGTGAGAGAGGATTGGCTCTTCAAATTGAGGCGAAAGTTGATTGGTTGCTCCCACGTGTGTACTGTCCAATGGCATTTTACCACTCGATTGACAAATGGATAAAGAAAAGCATTTGGCAAACCGACAAAGAAAAGCAACTGGTAAATAGAGAAAGAAAAGCATTTGCCAAATTCTTTTTAAAAAAGCGATTTAAATGCGCATTTAAAATGATTTACTAATGAACTTTTTATTGTTTTATTGATCTACGTTTTAAAAAATGAATTAAATATCCCATTTCAAATTTGTCTATTTATTTATACATTCAAAAAAGATTTTTAAAATGTATTGTTTTATTGTTTTATTAAACTACATTTAAAAACAGTAATTAAATAAACAACTTTACATATGTCTATTAATTTGCCCATATAAAAAGTGAATCATTTATACATTTTTATGTTTGAATTATTAAATTAATTGATTCTTCTTTTTATTTTTAAGTGGCACCCCTGGTCCTCCATAAATTACTTTATGTAATTGTAGTGCTTAACACCATTAGAGTGGAAAATTAATCTAAATGTGTATATCAAAATGAAAACAGTTTAAAATCATTCTGTTCACTTCATTATTTCACTCCCTCCAGTAAAAGATGCACAGTCTATACTCTAAGGTGTCCTTTAGGTTCACACATATTTATTCTAAGTCCCAAAATGTGTGTGGAAAACTGTGTATGCACATTTCGATGCCTTTTTTTGTGTACACAACATCAGGCCCTAGGACTTTACCTCTGTCAGAGATCTTCTTCAGCTCCTCTTTGCAGAAATCCTCCAGTTTGTCTCTCAGCTGACGGACAGATTCTCTCACACCATCAAAAGAGGAGAGAGAACTGAAGGGATCGTCATTTACGTCTGTAGATTCAGGAGGAGCTGAGAGAGACTGGAAACTCTACAGAAAACAGAAATCAAAGCTCATCACCTCCACACTTCAGCCAATAACCTGCACTACTGTCAGATTTGAGCAGCTCTTGTTGATCTTTAGTAACTCTCCTCAATCCAGCACTTTCACAGCATCAAATTCATTCTTCTCATGTTCATTATATCATGTTAGAGCTGTAAGATCTAGTGTTTGACACTTACACTATATGTGAACTTTCTAGGAAAACACTTGATCAAACATCTGACAATAACATAAATGTAACAGATCAATGGAGTCACATGACAGGGTTGAGTAGATTTGATCAGAAAAAGCAGTTCAAAATCAATGAGTAGATTGATCATTATTATAGCTTTTGTGTGGCTCTGAAATTCACAAGGACTCTTAGGACACGATCCCAACATCAGGTTTTGTGGGTTTAAATATGCTAAAGCAGAGGTAAAATACAGCCTCACTTCCTGTTTGAGAACTAAATATTTAAATATTAGTGAAGTTTTGAATTGTTGATGTCTGGAAGCTCAATATATCTTTCAGAAAAATGTTTCCTAAGAGATTTCCAGAGCTGAACTGCATTTGTAAGTGCATCTCTTTCAAAAGAAGAAGATCAGATGAGAGTCTGACTGATGATATATAATAACCGAACACACAGATCAAACTTCAGTCAACGGCTCATTCTGCTCTCATGAAATGTTTCTCTGTGAGTCTCTTGCTCAAGTCCACTATGATCCTGTTCTTCTAGATCTCTGTTACCTGCAGGAAATGGATGTGATCCTGTGTGTGAAAGCTGCTCCAGCTCAGCGTCTCTCCTCCTCAGATCATTGATCTCCTGCTCCAGTCGCTCCAGTCGTCCTTCAGCTCGACTCACTGCAGTCTTTTCCTGATCTCTGATCCGCTGTGTGGCCTCAGAGCGGCTTCTCTCAATGGAGCGGATGAGCTCAGTGAAGATCCTCTCACTGTCCTCCACTGCTGTCTGTGCAGAGCGCTGTTAGGACACACATCACAATCACACAGTGGCTTCAGTGAGTCTGACTGAGACTTCTCAAACTTCTCTTCTTCTCCAGACTCACCTTATGAGACTCCACAGCCTCTCTCAGCTGCTGAAGATCTTTCTCTCTCTGCTGGATCCTCTGCTGGAACCACCTCTGCGTCTCCTTCAGCTGGTGCTAAAGGACAAACCAATAACTGTGAGAGTAATACTACCACAAAATCATCATGTGAACAGCTGATATGAATCAAATATTGAAGGTGAGATCTAGTATGGAAATGTCCAAAGGTTCAAACTAGAGATACCACTTTTTTCAGAATGAGTCCTATACTTTAATTTTTGGCACTTTCCGATACTGGGTACTGATACCCATTTCTTTGTTTGGACAGTGGACACAAACACTGAATACTCTATGTGTGGTATCTGAGCATTTTAGTGAGTATGAGTACATGAGCGCAGTATCGGTGCATCTCTAGTTCAAATCATAGATTCATAGTATCCTGAAATTAGATTATGAATGAACATGAAGCATAAGTGAAGTAGGGGTGTGCAATACTGACAAAAAATTATATCTAAATATTTTATTGCATGAAAGCTGTAATTTTTTTGTCTCCTCTTATTTTCTGACAGTCCAAAGGGATTTTGGTTACATTTTAGTCTCATCTTCTTTCGTCAACAATATTTCATGTTGATATAGTCATATTTATAGTTTAATGATGTTGGTCTTGTCTCATCATGGTCTTGTCTAATATTGACTAAAAACAGACGACGTTGTTAAAATGATCCCTGTTCACACGGATCAGCAAAAATTACAAAAAAGGCTGTATTATGCATGCCAAGCCATTGGCAATGTTACTTTGTCAAGAAACACCCGCGAACACTTGATACACATGCGTCACCGTTTTCACAAATGTACGTTTTGTTGAGTTTTCACAGATTCACGTTTTTGTGTTTAAATTGAGACGGTAGTCATCGCTTCAGAACCTTGCACTTTGAAAAGTGTTTCTACATTATTTCATCAATATCTAGTTGTAAGTTCATACCTGTTTCTCTGTCCTCTGTGCTGCAGCTGATACAGTGTCGTGGTTTTTATGTTCATCCATCATACACAACACACATATACACTTCTGATCAGTGCGGCAGAAAACCTCAAGGATCTTGTCGTGTTTCGGGCAGATCATCTCCTGTAGTCGTCCAGTGGCTTCAGTCAGATTGTGTCTCTTTCCTTTAAACCAACTCTCATGTTGTTCAAGGTGATTCTGACAGTAAGAGTTCAGACACCACCAGACAGGACTGACGGTTTGTTTTCTTCCAGTACAGACGTCACACTGCACATCTCCAGCTCCAGCGTAACAGTCAGCAGGAAGTTTAATCTTCTTCAGTTTCTCCACCATTTCAGCCAGAATGGTGTTTTTACCTAAAGCAGGTCTTGGACTGAAGGTCTGTCTGCACTGAGGACAGCTGTAGACTCTCTTCTCATCCTCCTGATCCCAGCAGCCTGTAATACAGATCTTACAGTAACTGTGTCCACAGGGAATGGCCACTGGATCCTTCAGGAGATCCAGGCACACTGGACACATGAACTGATTCTGATCCACTGAAATTTTGGCTTCTGCCATTTTACAGCATGAATACAGAGACACAAACACACAACAGCTCAACTACACTTCAGTTACTCTTTCCCTGAACTCATGTGATTCCTGTTTCCTGATTCTGTTTTAGTGACGTGTGCAAAACAGGTTTCTCTACAAGTCTAAAGCTCACAGATAATAAAACCTCCACTAGATGTCAGCCTCAAACAGACACTCAAAGATATATGTAAAGATAAGCAGAACACACAATTAAAAACCACAACAATACTGCATCCTAATTACTGCAGTACTGAAAACTCTGTTCAGTTACAATTCCTTCATTCCCATTGAAAGATTTAATTTTGTTTATCATGAAATATTAAGTCATGTCAATGATAAATATGGACAATTATTGCTGCATGTCTTCTAAGATGGATGGACTTACATTTTCACACATTTACAAGTTTGTAGTTTCTCCTCATGGTGTTTTTCCTTTAGGAAATGTTTCTCATTTTGTGAGTGAATTGTTATGTAGGTACTTACTAAGAGGGAAGAACCTCAGCACACTTAATGCTTCTGTCTGTGGTATGTATGCATCAGTGGCGGCTACTGGTCTGTCAGAGAGGGGAAGCTCATTTTCGGCCTACATCATAAAATTGTCTATTTATTTAAAAGTAAATTCTGCCCTACGTTCCTTTTCAAGAAAATGGTCTGTGACCCTGTCGTACCAACTAGGAGTCTTTTCAAGTGACTTGACCAGTGTCCTCTCAATGGCCAGCAGAGCTAGGCTGCTTAAACGGCCTTGGCCCATTGTGTTTTGGGTGTAGGACAGCTGACTTTGTCATACCAGGAGAGCTGAAAAGACCTGTTATTTTTCCCTATCTTTTGCACTAAATCAATCTTAGAATTAAACAGCAGGGCAGATCAACACCTAAGATTTTCCTCGTAAGGAACACTTTCAAATGGTTTCGCCAAAATCAGGTCGACAATATTAGCACCGTCTGCCATCGTGCGCAGTTTCACCCACGACGCTAGCCTAGCCTACTAACGTTATATTATGATGATGAATGAATGAATGAATGAACGATCTAAAAAAATATTAAACTCTGTAAAACTGAAACAAGGAATGTGGTGTATAATTGTGTGAAATGTATGATGAAAATCAAGCAATTTCGCCAAGCAAATATCAAAGAAATAGGTTGCAGCAGTTTTTATTTCGACTGAACTTGAGAAATCCGCGATGGGACTGAGCGCGAATAGACCACTTTGGAGCAGACGTCACAATGACGTCACTTGCAGCTGCGCGCGCATAGTGGTTGCAGAAAAATAGCGGTAGCAATTGGAGGAAAATGTGCAAAATCCACAGAATAAGAGAAAATATTTTGTTGTGCCTCTGGATGTTGGAATCGGAATGCAAAAAATATAGTATTCATTTTTAAAGAAAACCATCGTTGAAAACGTCCTTGAAGCTAAACGGAGACGTTTCACAGACTGGACTGATGACACCTGCAAGGATTAGTCTACTATTAAAGCAGGAATTTGATGTAAACAGTAAGTCTACATAATATTCACATATGCAGTTCAGAGGACATAGCAGTTACAGCATTGAAATAATATTTAAACCTATAACATTTCACATAGATAACTTTTAAACAGTCTATACAATTTTAATTTCACAATTCTGACTTTATTCTTGCATTTGCGTGTTTATTACTCCAGTTCGGACTTTATTACTCGCAATTGTGAGTTTATTTCACAACTCTGAGGGGAAAAAAGTCAGAATTGCGGGATAAATTGCAATTCAGAAAAGACTAACGAGTATATCTCACAATTCTGTTTTTCTTTGTAAGAAATGTGAGATATAAACTCAGATTTGCGAGAAATAAAAATAAGAATTGTGAGATGTAAACTCGAAATTAACTTTTTATTCTTTTAATTCGTGATTTAAACAAAAAACAAAACAAAAAACAAAGTTGTACGCGTCAAGAGACTTATACGCTTTTAGCTTCTCCTGAGTATAGGCTATACACTTGAGGTGTCAATCAGGTAAATATATATCTCTGGCCACTGCTTGCCATTTCGTTTCGTCATTTAACCACTGACAAGGTGCTATGGCAAACGGATCCGTAAGCTGTATCCCACTCGGTAATGTTAATTTTTTTAAATAACAGTGCTTATCGCTGGGTGAAGCTGCTGTGATATGCCGACAACATTTTAAAAAAATAACAAATCAAAAAATTCTATAATGTTTCTAAATCTTAACTACTTTGAACCGCTTCGTCGTAACTCTCTAGTCGTACTGGTTATCACTCCCGGGTTTTCTGCAACCATGATGCGCGCGCATCCCGAATGTTTACAAACATTAAATAGGCCTATAGCTTCAGTGATTCCTTATAGTACAGAATCGCTGTCAGTCAAAAGGAGATGCAGTCTTTCGACAGACCCTCCAATCATCATGCAGAAGCTCGGAGTCCGGGCCAGCCCACTCCCCATTCACCCCAGACGCTGAGCGTCCGTGGGCGGGACATAATCGCAGCGTTTATCCAATGACCGTCTAGTTTCGAAGCGCTGAAAAAAACCGTTCAAAGCAGCCCCATTGAAGTCAATGGACGCTGGGCTTCAATAGGGAAATGCACTGTGACGCTGCGGGAATGTATGAGAAGGAAATCGAGTCAGCCGACCTGCTATATGTAACTGATTCTGAACGAACTCGTCTTTGAGATGAACGTTTTCTAACGCATTTTTAGTCAATAAAATGTTAATACAATAGTACATATTTGACCATTAATTTTGTGACATTATAAGGGAAGCCGAGCTTAAAAATATCCATATTTAACAAGTTATGAAGTAAAATATCTAGCTTCCACCAGACTCCCTTTCGTATTTAACTTATGAAAAAAACTTAACTGACGTTGCGTTTGTTTTGGAATTGTAATGAAAGGCGTAGGGCAGAGCATAAGCATTTGAAGTGTGAGAGTTATACACTTTCTTCGTAAGTTGAATTTTAAATCTTTTGAAAAAAAAAAAAAAAAAAATAAAATATTATAGATTATATATATATATATATATATATTATATATATATATATATTAAAAAAAAAAACTTCAAAACCTTTTGACCTTCAACCGTTTGGGCTCCACTGAAGTCCACTATAAGGAGAATAATCCTGGAATGTTTTCACCAAAAACCTTCATTTCTTTCGACTGAAGAAAGACATGAACATCTTGGATGGCATGGGGGTGGGTAAATTATCAGGAAATTTTAATTTGAAAGTGAACTAAACCTTTAAGAATATATGGATGCTGTAATAGGCGTTGTATTCCATAGGTAGACGTGAGTCACCTGAGAGTCACCTGATGCAAGCTTGTCTGACGTGACTCGTCAGAACTAACACTACACTTGTTTATGTGGTCAAAGCGACAAAGTCAGCCACTTTAAAATCTTTAGCAATGCTCTCCCTCGTTTAATTGATCAGGGATAGCAGTTTTGGTGAAGAACTTGCGTCCTGACAACTCATACTGTTTGTCAAATGTTTGAAAGTTTTTTTTAAAAACAGCTGCCATGCACCGGGCCTACCTTTCCCTGTTTCATTTATACTTTGTTCATAACAGGTTTAAGATTCTCTTACAAGACACAACTTTTGTGCAAAGTCTGCAGATTGCTTGAGTTATATCATCCGGCTCACCTTTCGCATCTGGCTTAAAAACCAAAAATATTGCCAAATAGGTGACATGTTTTTCCTTGTTAACAAACTCCATCCTTGCAAAATAGTGGACAACGATTCTCCTTTCCGGTGCATCATTTCCCATGATTAAAACTACTGTAATAAATACTTAAACAAGTTAATACATAGACAATTAGAAAAATTATTAAATAAATGAGCAAATAAGTAAACTATTGCCCTGCCCCCGTGCGATCATCTCATGGGCTGTGAAGTGAAAAAAGCCCAACACTAACCTGTATATGAAGTGTAATGGAGGGTGCATAAGTTCAGACCCAAAAGGATTAATTGTGAGTATACAGTGTATGTAGTGGGTCACTGTCTATCTTGGATTTTGTGTTTTTGTGGACAAAAGTGCAAGACATCAATGGTTGCACCAATTATGTCTGCAGTGAGGTTCTGGGAAGTGGTGTACTCTACTGGGCAGATGTCATCATGACAAGTTAGCTCAGTCAGTTCAGTGTCTTTTGTTGTAGAGATAAAGTTCTTCCTTTAACTCGACAAATTAAAACATTTGTTTGACTCAAATATCAACATCCAATGGTAATGTTGTTTTCATTCCACACAGTTAAGTCTATAGATGCAGTTGTGTCAGCAACTGTGTAGGTGGTCTTTAGGACATTCAAATTGTGCCCTTGACTTGATCTTTGCCTGCATTGAGTGGAAAAAACACTTAACACTTGTACTAATGTTAAACTTAAGTCATAACTTCATTCAGCATACATGTAACTTAGTGGATGAGAAAACAGGTTTAGTATTTCTCCAGTACACAGTGTTTATTTTCAATATCTTAGAGATAGGATGGTCTTCTTCTTCTCTTGTTGAAATTGTTGGGTTGTAGTCAAGTTGACTTAAATAGGACATGATGATTTAAGAGTGTACAGTATGTCATTCAGTCAGATGTGATGATTGTACATTGATGTGCAAGTGGACTGGACTTGTTTTAAGTAAAATAAGATCAACAAATGCTAATTGAGAAGTATGAATTTTATTAAAACAAGCCTTAGCTATCATTGCTTACTGCTTCAAACTAAGCATAGAGCCCTCGTTTGAAGATGACAAGTTTCTGGACTTCACTGTGGTTTACAGGAATGTCTTTCTCAATAGCCAGGAGGAGGAGATCAGCAATGCTCTCTTCTGTGCATAGGCTTCTGAGTGTGTCTTTCACCAACCTGTCCAAAGCCCGGGACACACCAAGTTGATGATAGGCCGTCGGGCAACATTGGTTCATTTTTAAGCATTGGCTGACTAAGTTTTTCCATTGTGTTCTGCACAGTTGGGTTTGGTCAGACACCATTGGCTACCATTGCATAGCCAGCTACGCTGTGGAAACTCTTCCCCTTTTCGAATTTCCTGAAATTTTATATGCGAATGGCAGTAAGAATAACTGGCCAATTGTCACAAATTATGCAAGTCACATACAAATACTGACAAGTTTACCCACAGTATAAAATGCAGTGGAGCAACAATTATGTCTGAATCACGACTGAACACTAGCATAGCTGATATAATGACAAGCATGGCGGCATATGCAATGTCTCTATCCTGAATAGACATATTACCTCTAGACCAGGCCCAAGAAGAGGCAAAGCCCTCTTAAGTGAGCTCTGATGTGAAGGGGGCAATGCTTTCCCAGGCTCGTATAAGCCAAAGCGATAGCGTCCACAATCCAGTGTGAAAGTCTATGCTTAGAAACTGCGTGTCCCTTGGGACAGCCACCGTAGGCAGCCAAATGGACCAAATACATCCGCAAAGCCCTGACAGGGCAAACAGGGCTCTGAGCGTAAGCATCATGTGAGGTTGACGGCTCGGCAGATAAAGCTGGCAGAAAAACAACCTGTGTTGTCATGGACATTTACCATTATCTGTAATTTAGTTTAGGTTTAGTTCAGACTGTTGATGTGGAGAGGCTCTTCTCATCACGTAAATTGGTATTTAATCTTATTTAAATGTTGCTGATTGAATGTTATGAAGATTCATTCAGAAGAGTATTCTCTTTGAGCACAACAAGCAAAGCGGTATCTCTAGTGCCTGGAAAAAAGTGTTCCTGCTGAGAGAGTTTTCTCAACCGCTGGCGTTATAATCACATCGCAAAGGAGCTGTTGATCAGCTGCTTTTCCTGCAGAAAAATATAGTAGTCAACATTTGAAGTGGATCAAAACCTTCTTAGGGCAGCTTAGTTCTTAGGACAACTTTGATTAACCTTTTTTGATCCACTTCAAATGTTGACTACTGTAGTTAGGCTGTAGTAAAGAACTGTTAGTTTTCTGGTCAGTTAGTATGTTTTGCATATGCAATATCCAGACAAGGGCTTTATGGGCCTGTTTTGAAGTTTGAAAACCTTTATTTATTAAGGGGGAAATATCGACAAACAGGTGGAAGGGCACAGTGTGAAGTGTTTGCACTACATTGGCACAAACAAGTTCTTTTGGCCAGGTACCATGATATCAAAAGACTTCCTAATAACTAAAATGTATTGTTGAGACAGGGACTAAATATCTCTCTAAAAATCTACATTTTTAGAAATGTATTAAGGTCTCCTTAAAGGTGACCTCCCAGAATGTGTCTGTGAAATTTCAGGTCAAAATACCCCATAGATTTTTTTTATAATACCATGTTTTAACTGCCTGATTTGGGGTGGAAGGAAAAATGCTCTGATTTGGTGTGTGTACACCTTTAAATGCTCATGCTCATTACAAACTGTTCATGATGCAGCATATCAGATCACGTAAGTATGGCATGTATTTTGTGGATGTTTGATAACATTCGATTCTGAATGAGTTTGATAGTGTGCTGCACGGCTAACGGGGCTAAAGCTACACACTGTTAAGGCAGGAACCACACCAAGCCGACGGTCGGCCGTTGGGCAGTTTTTGTTCGTCAGCCGACTAAGTTTTCTCAGTGTGTTCCACACCGTCGGCTGAAGATGGTCCTCGTCTGCTTTTTTTTGCAGATTCGACATGTTGAATCGGCGTCGGAGCATCTGATCATTCTGATTGGCTGTTCAGCTACTTGACCATTGGCTGTCGAGCGTTGGTTTGGTGAGTCAGGGCAATTTTGGACCCAGACGCTGCCGACGTGAGCCTAACCCCGCAGTCTGCTTTCGTCGCCACTAGTTCATCGGCTTGGTGTTTCCTGCATTTAGAGAGACTCCCATAAGAATGAAGATGATGAAGCGTTTATGAATTATACAGACTGCAAGCATTTTCAGGTTAAAAATGAAAATAACGACATGACTCCGTGAATACAGTAAGAAACAATGGTAACTTTAACCACATTTAACAGTACATTAGTAACATGCTAACGAAACATTTAGAAAGACAATTTACAAATATCACTAAAAATATAATGATATCATGCATCATGAACAGTTATTATCGATCAATCTGCCATTTTTGCTATTGTCCTTGCTTGATGGCTTTACAATACTTGCAGAACATCTGATGATTCGGCTCTGCAGCTCCACGACATTAATACTGCCTTGAACACGGGCTGGTATATGCAAATATTGGGGGCGTAAATATTAATGATCCCGACTTGTGTCAGTCTGTGTTGTTTTTCAGTGGTCTTTTGCACAAACAAGATTTACATAAGAAGGAGGAAACAATGGTGTTTGAGACTCACTGTATGTGATTACCATGTACAGAACTCTAATTATTCAATTATGCCAAGGTAAATACAGTTTTTGGTATCTTTTGGTACCTTTAATGCAACAAATATGAACACTCTAAAAAATGCTGGGTTAAAAAAACCCAAGCTGGGTAAAATATGGACAAACCCAGCAGGTTGGGTTAAAGGGCACCTATTATGCCCTCTTCACATGATGTAATATAAGTCTCTGGTATGGTCAAGTTTCAGCTTAAAATACCCCACAAATTTGCCCCTATTTGGGGGTGAGCAAAAACATGCCTTTTACTATATTAATATATTGCTGGCTAAAAAAATAAATCCAAAATTGGTTGGAAAAAATGGCTGGGTAAAAACAACCCAATCCCTGGTTATGTCCATTTAACCCAGCCGTTTTTAGAGTGAAGTTTAAATGGAAAATTTCACCTTTTTATTTTGGAAATTGTGAAGTCTCAAAGGCACTTCATGGTTATTTTGACCATCACACGAGTAAAGTACTTTGTACCGTCTGTGTGTGGATGACCGTGTTCGCCTGCCACAACCAAAGACCATTTTGACCCAGATTAACCCCTAATGCTCACATTTGACCCTACACAGTGTTACCTACTCAATTGTTTATTCATGACTTCTTCTGATCTGGGTTTTGGAATGAAACACAAACAATGAAACACAGCTACCCAGCAGAGCTGAAAAAAGAAGATATATACAAATTGTGGCTTAACCCTTTTTTTCCCATAACCTCCAACAGAAACTGCAGCAGCCCCTCTCCCATATCGGCCAAACACAGGGATGAGTTTACTCATGGCCCCGGGAAATGATGACAATGTGCTGTGACTGTCAAATTTTGAGGCATTAATATTAAAGTGTGATCACAAATATGGTTAATTAACTGTAAATGGTTTGTGAATTTAGTTTTTCGTTTTATTTGTGAATTCAATTGTATTTAATTTTACATTGAGAAAATAAAAGTTCCAAATTACAGATATTTTTAACATGAAGTTAATTTAAAGATGTAGAAAAATAAACAGTAAAAAAAAATTATATATAGAAAAAGAGTGTTTTGTGTTCAAAGTTTGACTGTTGGGGCCCCATACATGGAATCGCTTAGGCCCCCTAAGTCACTAAGTCTGCCCCTGTTGCCAGTTTGGGTCAACGATTTCCAGCCCAAAAGCTCATCAAAACCCGCCCACTCCAAGAAAAACAATGGGGTAATTTTGTTGCAGCTAAAGTTAGCTTGATTTCAAACTTTCAATTGAATTTTTTTCAGGAAACAATACAATAAGAACATGTGAGGCTTCAAGTGAAATGTATTTTATTGCTCCACAAATCTATTAACCAAGTCAAGTTTGTGCTGAAAGATTTTCATGAGAGATGTTTGATATGTTTTGCACGTGGTAACTGACAAAAATGCCAGAGGAAACGCTGAAAGTATGAAAAAAGCTTGTGTTTTCCTTCTTGATTGAGGTGAAGTCCATCATCTTTGTAAAGGGTTTGGACAATTTTTCCATTTTTGAGAAATGGTTTTGTAGTGTTTAGAAACAGAATATTTCTTGTTTGTGAAGTCCAGTGTTGAAGCAAGCTGTTGCATTGTTTGATTGTAGTTTTCGTCATGGAGTCGTCGTTCAATCGTGGTAAAATAGCGCTGATTGTGAAATACAGAATGTGTGGATTGACCAGTGAGATTCTTGATATGAGAGTTTTCATTCGCTGGACGACAGTCGATGCAGGCGCTCCACTTGTGATGTCGTTTGTTCCTATGTGGAGAATCACGATTGTGTAGTTGTGTAGTTTCTCAAAGAGTTTTATGTGTTGCTGAACGGATCTCACGAGAGTTGTGTCTGGATGAACCCAGCATTGAGCATTTGGAAAGTAGTCCTCAATATCCCGACACATTGAGTCTGTGAGGAAGCAGACCTGTAGACCTGTGAGAGAGAAGAAATGCTTGTTTTTACTGTGTTCAATAAATGAATTATGATTATATTGTGTTTATTAATATTGCATGTATTAGACACTTACCCTTTGGTATGATGTATGTTCTTCTGTTGATTGTAGTTGTTATTGTGCTTTTTTCTAAAGAGAGAAAAAAATACACCTGTTACAATGATCCGTTGAGTGATTAAACCATCGATTAGGTTGATTGTTATAAAGTTAAAGTAAGTAAAAAAGTTTCTGTAGAGCTGGACATTTTAATAAGGATCGAATGACTGAGTTCAGCTTTGAGAATGAAACCAACCTCTTTGTTCCTCAGGATTTTCATGTTTCACTCTGAACGTTTCTTCAACCTTCACATCTTCCTGTTTAACTCTGAATGTTTCTTCAGTCTTCACATCTTCCTGTTTACTGAATGTTTCTTCAAACTTCACGTCTTTACTCTCAATCTCCACTTTAATAAATGCCATCTTTACAATAGTGTCACGTGGATCTCAGTTGCTTACCAGTAGTGCTGCAGTCATCAAGTGTGACTAAAGCAGTGAAACATTGAGCTTTTATACAGATTTCAGGGGGCCGTCCTTACAGGTGAAGATAAAGCAAACAAAGAATGTAAAGGATGTAAGCAATTATAGTAACTTTCACCAGCTCTAATCCAATCAGCACAACTATAGCACTCATTATCATAAACATCAGGATTCACACCTTCATCAATTGCATTCACACTTAACCCAGCTATTGATTAGCATGAACAATGACACCAATTAAGTAATGAGGGCAGAAGCAAGATCCATTAAAGAACAAAGGTGAAAAGCCTCACTTATCATGATTTTACATTTGAATTTCCAGAAAACTGAAGCAAAAGAGATTCATTTTAAACATTTACCCTTCTGCTGACTTTCTAAGGCTAAATCATTTCACCAAAATAATTGTGTCTTGTTTACTATAACTGGTGTCATTGTTCATGCTAAAAGATTTGTAAACTACCCAGGTGGAAAAAAAGTACATTTCTATAATGTACTTAAAGTGCTCTATTTCCGCGCACTAATTTTGTACTTAACCCTAAAACTGGCAACGTATCCTGTGGGATACAAACCAGGAAAAGTTTAGGTCTCATTCTTTGTTTCATGTTGAAAAGGTGTTTGTTGTGAATATTAGATATTGACTTTGTTCATAATTTTTTGGTTACCTTACAAGCAACATTTAAAAACAGCATGATCCCCTGTAGTGGGAAATCTACTGACCTTCTGATAAAACTTGATATATTTCACATATTTACAATATTTGGAGGGAACTGGCATTTATAAAAAGTTGTTGTTGAGTGTTAGCTTATTACATTTATGTTGAAATTTTATGAATTTAATTTTTACATTTTTTATAATCTGCCTGTAAATGTTTGTATCCCACAGGATACGTTGCCAGTTTAGGGGTATAAATCAGCTAAAACAGAATGCTTGTTTGGCAATGCGTATTACAACATTATAGCCAGATTTTAAAACATTTATTCTCTCATAACTTAAAGCAAACATTCTTTGTAAAATTCTGTTGAACAATAAGAATAAGGCCTATTTATGTATATATAGCCTACTTTATCATAATTCATATGCAAATTTGTAGGGTCTATAATTTATCAATATCGCCAAAAACTTTGCTGAAAAACCTGTCATACACAATCTACTTCATGCCTTCTGTCCTTTGATTGGTAGTTCTTTTTTTTTTTTTTTCCTCAAGTAACCTCTTTTTTACTCATAAATCTTTAAAATCTTTTATAAAGTAAATGTAAGATAAACATTTTCTGGAATGAAGCAACTTGGTTTTTCTTGATTATTCATGCCTCATTTTTATGTTAAAAATAAAAAAAATCTATTTTTACATTGTTTTCATGTTAATGTAAATATCAAATATGACACAACAGGCTTTTGTGGAACATTTGTTTGTCCATCTCTCAATTATCATTCATTTACATATATCTATCTATACCAGTGTGAGGGGATAGAATATACAGTTTGTACAGTATAAAAATCATTATGTCTACGCCTATGGAGAGTCCCCACAAAGATAGCGATCCAGATGTGTGTGTGTGTGTCATACAAAAAAAACAAAAAACAAAAAACAAACTTGTATATAAATATAATAATTTTTTTTTGTTGTTGTGTTGTTGTTGTTGAGCCTCATATTTATACATCATGCTTTTATAGCTCATAGGCCTATATGCAATTTTTTGCAAATCAATGATAATTGGGAGATGGACAAATAAATGTTAGCCAAAAGTGTCATATTTGGCATTTACATTAATATGTAACAATGGAAAAAGTAGTTTATTAGTTTTGTAAATAGTAATTTTTAACATTAAAAAAATGGTGTATGAATATAAATAATCAAATTGCTTCAGTACAGTAAATTTTTGTCTTACATTTACTTTATATGAACTAACAGTCCGAGTACAGAAGGCATGAAGGAGACTGTGTATGACAGTTTTCAGCAAAGTTTTGTTCATATTGATCATTTATTTGCCCTAGAATTTTGCGTATTAAATATAATACAGTATATAAATATATTAATAAATAGGCATTATACTTATTGTTCAACAGAATTACGAAGAATGTTTGCTTTAATTATGAGAGAATAAATGTTTTAAAATTTGCATTGCCAAATAAGCATTATTTTTTCAATTAATTTATACTGCCAAAGGGGTGACGTATCCTGGAGATACGAATATTGACATAAACAAATAAAGTCTTTTTTTTTTTTAAGAAATCATGAAAATGTGTTATTTATGTCCTAATCAGATGGAAAATAGCAATACATTAATTTTTATGATTTCTCTTTGCCCTTGTTAGGGCTAGTATGAAATTTATCTTTGTTGCATTAACCTAAATGAGTTTTCAATATAAATGTATTCAGAAATATTGTTTATCACTTATTTATAAATATTATCACTTATTGTTCATCAGAATATGTTACAAAGAAAGTTTATTATAAGTTATTAGAGAATAAAATGTCCTCTTCTCTTGTAGAAATTGTTGGGTTGTAGTCAAGTTGACTTAAATAGGACATAGATGATTTAAGAGTGTACAGTATGTCATGTGCTCTTTCAGTCAGATGTGATGATTGTAGATTGATGTGCAAGTGAACTGGACTTGTTTTAAGTAAAATAAGATTGCAGATTTAAGATGAACAAGATCAACAAATTGTCACAGACACACCAGGCTCTGCACGCAGCCAATCATGTCACACTCCCTCACCAGAATACTGATCACATGCACCTGACACTCATCACCAGTCCAATCAGCAGCACTATAAAAGACGTTCACAGTCACTCGGGCATTGTCTAGTCTCGTTAATGCATAGTAACCTGAATGCTTACCTTACGGACTCCTTACCTGTCTCCAGTGTGTCTCCCGTATCCTCCAGGATCTCCAGTCCTTCGTGAGTGTCTGTGTGCAGTCTCTGTTCCCTGTCCCCTGATCGTCGTTGTATCTGGTGTGAAGATCAAGTTCAGTATTCCTGTCTTGATATCTCCTCTGTCTGACCCCGAGTCTCTCTGCCTTCATCAAGCCTGGTGTGAAGATCAAGTCAAGTATCACTGTCTTGATTTATGCTCTGTTCTGGAAAACTTCATCTGAGATATTCACCTGCTCCTGCTCTGGTTGTCTCAAATATCATAACCTTTACCTGTGTCTCCGACCTCCTGTGTTATGTAACACAAATGCTAATTGACAAGTATGAATAATATTAAACAAACCTTAGCTATCATTGCTTATTGTTTCAAAAACTAAGCATAGAGCCCTCGTGTGAAGACAAGTTTCTGGACTTCACTGTGGTTTACAGGAATGTCTTTCTCAATAGCCAGGAGGAGTTTAGCAATGCTCTCTTCTGTGCATAGGCTTCTGAGTGTGTCTTTCACCAGCCTGTCCAAAGCCCGGGACACACCAAGTTGATGATCGGCCGTCGGGCAACATTGGTCCATTTTTAAGCATTGGCTGACTAAGTTTTACCATTGTGTTCTGCACAGTTGGGTTTGGTCGGACACCATTGGCTACCATTGCGTAGCCAGCTACGCTGTGGGAACTATTCCCTTTTTCGAATTTCCTGAAATTTTATATGCGAACGCAGTAGGAATAACTGGCCAGTTGTCGCAAATTATGCAAGTTGGATACAAATACTGACAAGTTTACCCACAGTATAAAATGCAGTGTAGCAACAATTATGTCTGAATCACGACTGAACACTAGCATAGCTGATATAATGACAAGCATGGCGGCATATGCAATGTCTCTATCCTGAATAGACATATTACCTCTAGACCAGGCCCAAGAAGAGGCAATAGCCCTCTTGAGTGAGCTCTGATGTGAAGGGGGCAATGCTTTCCCAGGCTCGTATAAGCCAAAGCGATAGCGTCCACAATCCAGTGTGAAAGTCTATGCTTAGAAACTGCGTGTCCCTTGGGACAGCCACCGTAGGCAGCCAAATGGACCAAATACATCCGCAAAGCCCTGACAGGGCAAACAGGGCTCTGAGTGTAAGCGTCATGTGAGGTTGACGGCTCGGCAGATAAAGCTGGCAGAAAAACAACCTGTGTTGTCATGGACATTTACCAATCTCTGTAATTTAGTTTAGATTTAGTTCAGACTGTTGATGTGGAGAGGCTCTTCTCATCCCATAAATTGGTATTTAATTGGTCTCCTTAAAGGTGCCCCATAATGTCCATTTCACAAGATATAAAGGTGTCCCCAGAATGTGTCTGTGAAATTTCAGCTCAAAATACCCCATAGATTTTTTTTAAAATACAATGTTTTAACTGCCTGTTTTGGGGTGGGAGGAAAAATGCTCTGATTTGGTGTGTGTACACCTTTAAATGCTCAAGCTCCCCAGCCCCCAAGCTCGCGACTGCATTAAACATTACATAAATACTACAGAAGTTGACAATATAACTCTCAAAATGGACAACATTACAAAATGTTCATGATGCAGCATATCAGATCACGTAAGTATGGCATGTATTTTGTGGATGTTTGATAACATTCGATTCTGAACGAGTTTGATAGTGTGCTGCACGGCTAACGGGGCTAAAGCTTGGAACACACCAAGCCGACGGTCGGCCGTTGGGCAGTTTTTGTTCGTCAGCCGACTAAGTTTTCTCAGTGTGTTCCACACCGTTGGCTGAAGATGGACCTCGTCTGCTTTTTTTGGCCGATTTGACATGTTGAATCAGCGTCGGAGCATCTGATCATTCTGATCGGCTGTTCAGCTACTGCCACCTGCTGGTACGGAAAGGTATTTCATCTTACACAGGCGCAGAACAGACATGCTACTTGACCGTCGGCTGTTGAGCGTTTGTTTGGAGAGTCAGGGCAATTTTGGACCCAGACACTGCCGACATGAACTAGTGGCGACTAAAGCAGACTGTGGGGTTTGGCTCACCAGCTTGGTGTTTCTAGAATGAAGATGATGAAGCGTTTATAAATTATACAGACTGCAAGCGTTTTCAGGTTAAAAATGAAAATAACGACATGACTCCGTGAATATGGTAAGAAACAATGGTAACTTTAACCACATTTAACAGTACATTAGCAACATGCTAACAAAACATTTAGAAAGACAATTTACAAATATCACTAAATATATCAAGATATTATCGATCCATCTGCCATTTTCACTATTGTCCTTGCTTGATGGCTTCACAATACTTGCAGAACATCTGATGATTCGGCTGTGCAGCTCCACGATGTTAATACTGCCTTGAACACGGGCTGGCATATGCAAATATTGGGGGCGTAAATAGTAATGATCCCGACTTGTGTCTCAGTCTGTGTTGTTTTTCAGTGGTCTTTTGTACAAACGAGATTTACACTGTATGTGATTACCATGTACAGAACTCTAATTATTCAATTATGCTAAGGTAAATACAGTTTTTCATTCTATGGCACCTTTAATGCAACAAATATGAAGTTAAATGGAAAATTTCACCTTTTTATTTTGGAAATTGTGAAGTCTCAAAGGCACTTCATGGTTATTTTGACCATCACACGAGTAAAGTACTTTGTACTGTCTGTGTGTGGATGACCGTGTTCGCCTGCCACAACCAAAGACCATTTTGACCCAGATTGACCCCTAATGCTCACATTTACACATTTACCTACTCAATTGTTTATTCATGACTTCTTCTGATCTGGGTTTTGGAATGAAACACAAACAATGAAAATGAAACACAGCTACCCCAGCGGAGCTGAAAAGAGAAGATATATACAAATTGTGGCTTAACCCTTTTTTTCCCATAACCTCCAACAGAAACTGCAGCAGCCCCTCTCCCACATCGGCCAAACACAGGGATGAGTTTACTCATGGCCCCGGGAAATGATGACAATGTGCTGTGACTGTCAAATTTTGAGGCATTAATATTAAAGTGTGATCACAAATATGGTTAATTAACTGTAAATGGTTTGTGAATTTAGTTTTTCGTTTTATTTGTGAATTCAATTGTATTTAATTTTACATTGAGAAAATAAAAGTTCCAGATTACAGATATTTTTAACATGAAGTTAATTTAAAAATGTAGAAAAATAAACAGTATAAAAAAAATTATATATAGAAAAAGAGTGTTTTGTGTTCAAAGTTTGACTGTTGGGGCCCCATACATGGAATCGCTTAGGCCCCCTAAGTCACTAAGTCTGCCCCTGTTGCCAGTTTGGGTCGACGATTTCCAGCCCAAAAGCTTATTAAAACCAGCCCACTCCAAGAAAAACAATGGGGTAATTTTGTTGCAACAGCTAAAGTTAGCTTGATTTCAAACTTTCAATTGAATTTTTTCAGAAAACAATACAATAAGAACATGTGAGGCTTCAAGTGAAATGTATTTTATTGCTCCACAAATCTATTAACCAAGTCAAGTTTGTGTTGAAAGATTTTCATGAGAGATGTTTGATATGGTTTGCACGTGGTAACTGACAAAAATGCCAGAGGAAACGCTGAAAGTATGAAAAAAGTTTGTGTTTTCCTTCTTGATTGAGGTGAAGTCCATCATCTTTGTAAAGGGTTTGGACTATTTTTCCATTTTTGAGAAATGGTTTTGTAGTGTTTAGAAACAGAATATTTCTTGTTTGTGAAGTCCAGTGTTGAAGCAAGCTGTTGCATTGTTTGATTGTAGTTTTCGTCATGGAGTCGTCGTTCAATCGTGGTAAAATAGCGCTGATTGTGAAATACAGAATGTGTGGATTGACCAGTGAGATTCTTGATATGAGAGCTTTCATTCGCTGAACGACAGTCGATGCAGGCGCTCCACTTGTGATGTCGTTTGTTCCTATGTGGAGAATCACGATTGTGTAGTTGTGTAGTTTCTCAAAGAGTTTTATGTGTTGCTGAACGGATCTCACGAGAGTTGTGTCTGGATGAACCCAGCATTGAGCATTGGAAAGTAGTCCTCAATATCCCGACACATTGAGTCTGTGAGGAAGCAGACCTGTAGACCTGTGAGAGAGAAGAAATGCTTGTTTTTACTGTGTTCAATAAATGAATTATGATTATATTGTGTTTATTAATATTGCATGTATTAGACACTTACCCTTTGGTATGATGTATGTTCTTCTGTTGATTGTAGTTGTTATTGTGCTTTTTTCTAAAGAGAATAAAATACACCTGTTACAAATGATCCATTGAGTGATTAAACCATCGATTAGGTTGATTGTTATAAAGTTAAAGTAAGTTAAAAAGTTTCTGTAGAGCTGGACATTTTAATAAGGATCAAATGACTGAGTTCAGCTTTGAGAATGAAACCAACCTCTTTGTTCCTCAGGATTTTCATGTTTCACTCTGAACGTTTCTTCAACCTTCATGTCTTCATGTTTCACTCTGAATGTTTCTTCAACCTTCACATCTTCATGTTTCACTCTGAATGTTTCTTCAGTCTTCATGTTTCACTCTGAACGTTTCTTCAACCTTCACATCTTCATGTTTCACTCTGAATGTTTCTTCAGTCTTCATGTCTTCATGTTTCACTCTGAATGTTTCTTCAAACTTCACGTCTTTACTCAATCTCCACTTTAATAAATGCCATCTTTACAGTAGTGTCACGTGGATCTCAGTTGCTTCACCAGTAGTGCTGCAGTCATCAAGTGTGACTAAAGCAGTGAAACATTGAGCTTTTATACAGATTTCAGGGGGCCGTCCTTACAGGTGAAGATAAAGCAAACAAAGAATGTAAAGGATGTAAGCAATTATAGTAACTTTCACCAGCTCTAATCCAATCAGCACAACTATAGCACTCATTATCATAAACATCAGGGGCCGTATTCACAAAACATCTTAAGGCTAAAAGTAGCTCCTAACTTGCCGATTTAGGAGAAACTCTTAAAAATAATGGGCGTGTCAGTCCTAATTTTAGGAGTCCTACATTTTGTTCTAAGAGTATTTCACAAAGCATTTTAGCGCTAAAACTAGCTCCTAAATCTGTGAACGTTAGGAGCAGTCAAGAGGACTCCTATCTGGGGCCGTATTCACAAAACATCTTAAGGCTAAAAGTAGCTCCTAACTTGCCGATTTAGGAGAAACTCTTAAAAATAATGGGCGTGTCAGTCCTAATTTTAGGAGTCCTACATTTTTGTTCTAAGAGTATTTCACAAAGCATTTTAGCGCTAAAACTAGCTCCTAAATCTGTGAGACGTAAGGAGTAGTCAAGAGGACTCCTAAGTCACTAAGACCAAATCACAAGCAATCCTAATAGCTGTTACTGTCAGTCTGCCTCAGCAATCCGCCTAAATGCAATACATATTTTGATTTATAGATTTGAATCTACGATAAAGGCAAAATTTAAAAAAAAAAAAAAAAACATATCTTAAATAAATACATAATGTCTGATTACATGTGGAAATTATTTTCTCTAGTTCACACTTACAAATGATCGAATAGAGTAAATAATAATAATAATAATAATAATTGTCCGAGGGGTCCGAGCTTGGAATTTAGCCCAAAAAGAATTTAGCTGATTAGATAGACAGTTTGAATGTGCTCCTCGCAAACTTTGGTAATAAAACATAATTTGTCACCTGAATTCTTCAATCTCTCGACACGCAAACATGTACATATGTACATATACATGTACCTGACTTCAATCTCTCGAGACGCAAACATGTACATATACATGTACCTGACTTCAATCTCTCGAGACGCAAACATGTACATATAGCCTACATAGTTTCATTAGTGACAACCAGTGGCGTAACTTTGTTTTAAAAATTGGGTGGGACAGGAATATGTATGTGGATGGTATTGTATTATTATTACAATAATAATAATAATAATAATATGATATTAAAATAATATGATAGTTTCTTCCTTACATCTGCTATAATACAATAGGTCATTATTGACGTTATGTCGTTAGCCCCGAGGGCCCAGAGTGAGTAAATTAATTAAATACGTGGATCCGTTCTTAAAAATAAGATTATCCTAATGGACTAGTGGCAGCATTATCGTTTAGCATGCAAGAGGTTCTGGGTTCTAAACCAACCATGTATTATTTAAAAAAAAAAAATTTCATTAAAACCATAGAAGCGCTCATCTGTGAGAAATGAATGCACGAGCGCCAAGAGAACACTGTTGCACCTCTGATAACAGCGACAAGGAGCACTCAACATGATTTCAAAAACAACACATCCCAGCGGCAGATCGCCTATTATTTAACACAAATTGATAATCAACTAGAGGTGTTTCTTTTGTATTAGATCCGTGCCGCGAGAGGTTTCAAAAAGTGGTCGGGACAATATCGACCCTTTCAAAAAGTGGTGGGGACATGTCCGCCCGTCCCACCCGCAAATTATGCCTATGGTGACAATTACATTTTAAAACCTTTATTTGAATATAGCAACATTTTTATTTTAAAATCTTTACTTGAATATGACATTTTAATTTTAAAATCTTTATTTGAATATGACATTTTTATTTTAAAATCATTATTTGAATATGGCTACATGATACATTTCAACAATATTTCTATGAATGAATCACTGACAGAGACTCCTCCTCCATCAGCCAATCACTGTGGGCATAGTTAGTAAGCTTGTTGACATCATCCATAGCAACGAGGTCAACCCCGCCCTTACTCTTAGCTTAAGAGTTTTCTCTATTCCTTAGTAAAAGTTTGTCTCAGCAGCTTTGTGAATAGGTTTTAAGAGACAACTCTTAACTAAGAACTTTTAGTGCCTCTTCACAAACAATCCTAAAATGGCTGTTGCCGGCAATCCACATCGGAACGCAAACATTTTAGAAAGATTTAACGATAACGAGCTTTTAAAAAGATATCGCCTTAATCGCGGAGGTATTATGACTGTTGTCGAGCTGGTCAGGGACGCAGTCACTTCACCGACAAATAGAAATAACCCCATAACAGCGGAGATCAAAGTTTTAACAACTCTGCGCTACCTGGCCACGGGGAAAATGCAGCTGTGCAGCGCGGACGAACTACACATATCTCAGCCATCCGTCAGCAGAATATTGCATCAGACAATAAATGCCCTCTGTAGACCCCACATCATCCGACAGTTTATAAGGTTTCCACTTGATGTTCGCCAACTACACAGAAACAACGCCCACTTCATGGACATAGCTGGACTTCCCGGTGTAGTTGGTGTTATAGATGGGACACATGTCCGAATTATTGCACCATCAGAAGACGAACATGCTTATGTAAATAGAAAAAAAATCCACAGCATTAACACTCAGATAGTTTTTGATGCTAGCTACACTATTTTAGACATTGTCGCAAAGTGGCCAGGCGCAACACATGATTCGCGGATCCTACAGGAGAGTGGCCTGAGACTCCTGTTTGAGAGGCATCATGTGCCAGCTGGATGTCACTTGTTGGGGGACAGTGGCTATCCCTGCAGGACGTGGCTCCTCACGCCTTACATCCACCCACATCCTGGACCTCAGTTAAATTACAACAGGTAAGCTCACAAAATACTTGCGTTCTTCTGAAATTAGCTATAGTTATATTGGTCACCGGTGTTGGGCACGTTACTTTAAAAAGAGAATTATATAGGCCTAGTTACTTCTCACAAATAGTAACTGAGTAACATCATTATAAAAAGTAATAATTACCAGGGAAAGTAACTATTGCGTAACTTCAGATATCATATGGCAATTAACTTGGATGCCCCCAAAATTAAATGTCTAAAAATAAATTAATAATAGGCTAATAATTATAATAATTCATTGCTATTTTTTAAATTCATCTATTTGATTATGAAAAGAAAACAGCATGAGTAAGATAGAATACATCATAAGATGCGCAAAATATTTAGGGAGACATCCAGACATGATTTTGACCAATTCATTAAGTTTTGTTTTGTAATAAGCCTTTTTTTTTTAAGTGAATTTCGTTGAGTAAAAATTGCATCTTAATTTTAATAAATGTTTTATCAACCAATTGCCTGGATTTAATAAATAAGAAGCAAATATAGCAGAAAATATTATAATGACATGGAGGCACGGGCGCGATCACTTGCACATGAACTGGAGCACGTCTTATAGGCTAAATGATCCGAAACTCAGCATTTAGGCTGCCTGCCTCGCAGACATGAGAAATATATAGAACGCTTTTAATGTGTACTTTTAAATTAAATAATTAAAAACGAAAAGAATAGGCCACTCTCTGATTATATGTAGGGCAAATCCGAATTAAATGTGCATTTTCTCTCTAAGCTCGCATAAACACCTTAAGTAAAACGTAGAAAAAAAAATTGCACATGGAACCTAAAATGTATTGAACTTTTCAATATGTATTCACAGTCTCACTCAAGACATTTTATGTTTTAGAGCCCACAAGAAAACTCGTAGTGTTGTGGAAAGGGGCATTGGGCAGATGAAACGTCGGTTTCATGTCCTACATGGGGAAATCCGTCTAACTCCAGAGAAAGCAAGCAGAATCATCACTGTCTGTGCCATTCTGCATAACCTGTGCAAGCAACAAAATATCCCACAGCCAGAGGAGAATGAAGATGATGATGATGATGATGACGACGACGACGACGTTGATGCTGCTGACGAAGGCAGAGTGGCTGTTCACTTACAAAGTGGACTGGCATACAGGGACCAGTTTGTCAACATACACTTTGGGTAAACCATCACAACCACTATATCCTGCTAATAAGAGCAGAATCACAGACTAAGAGACTTACTTTTCAGCTTTAGTAAGTGCAATAGTATAGACACATGGACCTTGGGTTACCAAGCTATAAGAAGTACTTAAATTACAATTATATAGCTTTAACTTGCATGTACACAAATGAGTCAAAACATAAGTTAGTGTAATGTTTTTATTCAAGGGATTGTCTGTGTTTAAGCATGTTTAGTTTCTGAGAATAGTACTCCTGTTGTATCTGAAGAAGCCTCTCTTGTGCATCAAGGAGCCTATGTTGTTTCTTTAATAAACTAATTTCGAGCTCCAATTTCTGTTCCAACAGAGATGCTGATGGAGCAGGGCCACCACCAGCAGCTGCAGGACTGGCAGGAGCAGGGCCTGGAGAAAGAGCAGGAGCCAGGGGGGCAGGAAGGAGGGGAGCAGGAGCATCATCATGATTGCCAAATGAAGTGATGGCCCTGAGAGAGAGAGAGATATGTTTTGATATGAAAATTGATATGTTTATCATCATTTTGTTAGTCATTGTAATTATATGATTTGTAATTGATTTATTGACATTACTGTCCCAGCTGTGAATAATTATATGAGGCAAATATTCCATTAAATAAATAAAATAAACATAGCCTACCCTTCAAGCTCATTCAGAAGCTGCATTGCAGGATCAATGCACCCCTCCAGCCCTGTTATGCTTGTGTCCGAGTGCCCAAGTACACTGTACACCATTGAGGCAACAGGTGACAGAGCCTTGGGTGCTGATCCTCCTCCTCATGAATACAATAAATATTTTTGAAGTATAGATTTTAATCAGCAAAGGTTAACATTACGGTCAACTTAAAAAAAAAAAGTCCTACCTGTGGCAGTTGTTTGCCTCTTGAATTCGGCGATCTCTGCCCTTGCCTGAGATTGTAGACAGTACCAGCGCTTTTCACAATCATCCTTGCTTCTCAGCACAAGGGGGAAAGCCGCATTTATTTGGCCACATATATATTCCCACGCATCTTTTTTAGTTCTTGAAGTTATCCCAACCCCAAATTTCCCTTTAATGATATCCTTCTTCTCGTCCACAAGTTGGGCGAGAAGTAAGAGCTGTTCTTGTGTCCAATTCGGCTTTCTTTTACGTTTGCACGTCTTATCAGCCATGATTTTTCTAGTCTATTACTTAAAAGGCTGTTTATGTACATATTTACTAATTGTTTACGATGTAAGCAGGCGGACAATTAGCTGACCACTTGTGTAATTAGTAATTTAAATATACTTATACTTTTGTAATTAGTAATTTGTGTAACTACAATTTAAAACCCTTATTTAAATATGGCAACATTTGTATTTTAAAACCTTTATTTGATTGTGGCAACATAATACTTTTGTTCTACAATATTTCTATGATTAAATCACTGACAGACACCCTCTTAACCTGAATTAGCTGACTTAACTAGACAATTACGTGGAAACTAGGGGTGTGACGAGATGTCGTGTCACGAGATCTCGCGAAATTAAATTGTGACGACGAATATGCTACGTTTACATTACACATTTAAATAAAAAAATAAAAAAGTGAAAGTAAACGCGAGCGCGTATTCAATCTTCCAATATAAAAGCTATATCAGGCTGGGCAGTGTAGTTGTAACCATCTCTTATATCAAAGAAAAATGTGGTCTTATTTGCACTTTGAATATTGAGAGAGTGCGATTATGGTTGCACTTATTGTAAAGTGTTACCATAAAAATTAATAACAGTTTTCTCTTAATCTTAGTAAGCACAAACAGTAAGGTTTCATTTGTTAACATTAGTTAATGCACTGTGAACTATCATAAACTAACAATTAATGATTATTTATTAACTAACATAACAAAGATTAATAAATACTGTAGCAAATATATTGCTCATTGTTAGTTGATGTTGGTTAATACATTAATGTTAATAAATGAGACCTTATTGTAAAGTGTTATTTTTATTTATACTGTTTTTATTTCTATGATAAGTTTGTGGAAAGGAGTTCAGTTAGGAGGTCAAAAGTTGTAGAAGCTCATAAATCATGTACAGTAAGATCTGAAGAGACTGAAATCATACAGAAGAGAAGTCAGTCAGTCGAGTTAGTGGCAAAACCTTTTACAGTACTTGAGTATTGTTGTCTTTACTGCATATGATAATTCCTACTCAGAGAGTAGAACTGAAATGACATTCATTACAAGATGATTAATTAAAACATTTCAAATACACCTGCAGAATATTTTTCTAGTCATGTATTTCGCCACTGAAGATTTCTTAAAAATAGTGTGTAAAAATCTTGTCTCGTCTCGTGAACTCAATCTCGAGTCTCGTGAGCTACCTGTCTCGTCACCCCTATTGGAAATGCATTTAACTTAACCATTTTTGTTTTTACACAGCATGAACATAAAATATTATGTGTTAAGTGATGCTGCAGACAAATCAAGTTTACATCTGAGATGTTTTTACTGAAATTCTTTAGTTCACATTATTAATGTTTTCTGGCATACATTTTATGAAATATCTATTAAGTTAAATTATTTTAAGTAGAAATAAATATATTTAAGTAATGTCTTATTTAAAAAATAATACTACTTAGATTTATATTATTTGTATTATTTGAAGAAATAAACAATAACATTTCAATGTTTTTTATTGTTTACAAAAACAAAACAAAACAGGAAATACTTTAATGTACAAGAAGTGATCTACAAGAAAGAATAACCAACAAATAACAATTTTGATTGTATTGGACAACCAATGTGGTATCACTTATTGTGAGTGTGACATGTTTTGCAAATGTACAATGGATATGGGCTAAGCCTGGTTTGTTGTGAAAGCATTATCAACAGCTGTCCAACATTCTCTCTCAGATTGAAAGATCTCAATTAGACGAATACTGTGTCGATCAATGCTTTCATAGAATTTCTGCTTGAGGTTCTTTCCCAAAATCCTGTTGAACTCCATGAACACCTGCAAAATAGAAAAAAATACAGAGCAGTACATTTAACACAACATAACTGATTGTGTGGATTATGTTCAATTTATGTTGTTTTTAAAGTGTCTACTTTGGGGGTCCTCCTGCATTATATGGACCCCAAAATTAAATATTTTCTAAAAATACTGGTTTGTGTTCAGCTGAGGAAAGAAAGTCATATCGGGAAAAGCATGAGGGTGTGTAAATATGACCAAACAATGACATCAAATAATAATAGAAAGATAGATAAGTAAAACATTCTTGAACATACATGATCTTCTGTTAAAGGAGCAGGACAGCGTTCAACCATCTGGCTTATGACCTTAAGAAGCACAATTTTGAACTGTTAGTTCTCTTAATACACCAAAGAGACAAAGTGCGTTCCATTCGACCGTAAGTGGACTGCGAAGTGGACTTCACAGGGTATTTCACCATCTTAAGTGAGATTCCATTCCGAAGGGAGCGAACGTGTTCAGTTCAAAGGGCACTGCGAACGGTATAGGGAATAAGGGAACATCGATACAACACTTCACAGGAAGTAGAGAGGTAAAATTACCCAACTGTTATTGCGCACCGTGTCACCAGTCAGAACTACGATGGAGCAGAGCCGTTAAACGAGTTTTTAAACGGCTCTGCGATTGAGGAATTTACGTTTGTGTCCATTTAGGTTGCGAGTATTCATACATTTTGTTATTCTTATACGAACGAAAGAATTAATGGTTATGGCGATGAATGTTACAGTTGCATATTTTATTGTATGAAGAAGCATGACAAAGTAAAATTGTTGAAAAGCAGCTGAGGCTCTGTCATTTTTATTATATTAATTTACCTCAGAAGTGTTTACTATACGGCTGCACGTGGAAAAGAAAGCGCACAAGATGAGACTCAGACCATGGATTAAGAAAACATACAGTTAACCAAATGAGAATTTATTTTCATATGGCATGACAGTTACAGCTTCAAATCTGTAAAGAGTCAATTTTAAATTCGAAAGTATATTATAATAGCCTATCTATTTATTTATGTTATATCATAATCTGTGCGACACCGTCGTTGATTTTCTTTGATCACATTTGCAGGGCGTTCCAAATGAGCGATTATTGTCAGCGAAGTCCACTTCAACGGATATACCGTGCTCAGGGAGGGGAACAATAAACACTGCGTAGGGACCCTGTTGAATGGAACGCAGCTATACGCTAATGTTAGCCACAAGCATGTGTAGCCTACATACATTCACACATGCTGATATGAACAGACAGAAAAAAAAAAAAACAACGAAATGCAAACGTTTTTGAAATTGACATGTTAACGTAGCTAATCTGTGAACCAACAGGGAAAAAAAAAGAGTAACGTCGAGCGGTGTTTTAACAAATAATGCTGCTACCTATCACATTTTGCTACCAACACTGTATTGTAGTAAGGTATAGGGTTGGGGTAGGTGTATATGTTAATAAAGCCCCCCAGCTAACACACGACAGTTACGTATTTTGATTAGCTGGGCCATGCCGCATAAATATGCTGGAAGCATTCTGATAATAACATTACGTTACCTTTATTGTTTAACTAACATTGGCCCGGTTTTTGGGGTAATCACTTTGTCAGAAAGATAGGATTTATACACTCACCGTTTCAAATTTCTTTCAAAAATCCACGTTTAGTGTGCAGCATCGGGTAGACTCTTCAAACAGTGGCTCTGCACACAATCACCTGTTTCAATAGGCCCATCCCTCCCTTACAGAAGCACATTCAGAGTTATCACAGCTTAACATGATTATTGCACTAAATATTTCGTCTGATTAGTGCAAACAACTAATTTGATTTAGTAATGACAACTTAAAATAATAATAATAAAAAAATAAAACAACAAAGAATAAGCGATGACCACTTAAAAGTTTCATTAAGACAAAATCCGGGTTTAGAGTGCATCAGCCAATCACTGTGGTTATATGTAATAAGAATGTTGACATCATCCATAGCAACGAGGTCAACCCCGCCCTTACTCTTAGCTTAAGAGTTTTCTCTATTTCTTGGTAAAAGTTTGTCTTAGCAGCTAGTTGTGAAAAGGTTTTAAGAGAAAACTCTTAACTAAGAACTTTTAGTGCCATTTAGGAGAACTCTTAGTGGTAAGATAAAATGTTTTGTGAATACGGCCCCTGGACTCACACCTTCATCAATTGCATTCACACTTAACCCAGCTATTGATTAGCATGAACAATGACACCAATTAAAGTAATGAGGCAGAAGCAGCAAGAGACATTAAAGACAAAAGGTGAAAAGCCTCACTTATCATGATTTTACATTTGAATTCCCAGAAACCTGAAGCAAAAGAGATTAATTTTAAACATTTACCCTCCTGCTGACTTTCTAAGGCTAAATCATTTCGCCAAAATAATTGTGTCTTGTAAAAGTGCCTTGTTTACTTTAACTGGTGTCATTGTTCATGCTAATAGATTTGTAAACTACCCAGGTGAAAAAAAGTAAATTTCTATAATGTACTTAAAGTGCTCTATTTTCACGCACTAATTTTGTACTTAATAGACTAAAATTCTTCTTTAGTGTTCTTAAGATCATCTTAAGAACGTCTAAGTGTACTCAAATGTGCTATTTTGAGAAAGCATGAAATATGAACTAAAATATGCTTTTAATATACTATCTCTGTATTTAGAAAATGTATTTAGATACTACTTATAGTACTTTTGAACCCATAATGTACTAAGGTTTTGTACACATTCATAAAAAGATTAGCACGTCTTCAACAATGTTTGAATATATTTGTGGATGTTAACATTGCAGTTGTAGATATTTACATTACAATTTCAATAGAGAGGACCTTTGAAATTAGTCAAAAGGGCACAAACGACCCACAGTTGGTTAATGGAGACCACCAGTGTCACGGGTTAACACTTTATCAAATATATGGTACTCTTTAATCCGCCTAATGACTTTGTAGTGGGATTAAGTCACTGAGTTAAGGACCTTGAAGCTAGGTTTCTGTACATCTATTTCTGTGCAATCCAATATAACTGTAGTACGGGAATGTGCATTTAAAACAATCTGGCATAAGTTCATCCACAGTTTTCCTTGAAGGCCAAATTGGAAGTATTCCCAACATAAAGTACAAAAAGTTGACCCAGGTCACACAGATCCTGCTTACTGTTGACTGTGATATATGGAAACAGGTTGCAAGGTACTGCTCAGGAAATCCCTGCCTTAACCTGCAAAGAAAAAGAAAAAAAAACAGGTCCATAGTGGACAATTTAGAGGCGCTAAAGCCTTGCCGAATTACCTCCACATTTGTATGTTTGAGTCGCTGAGCCTGACTCCATCCCACCATATTTTCTTCAGTAGGTTGCAGGGCCATAAACACAGCTTTAAATGTAGCATAATCTGGGAACCCTGTATAAAATGATACCTGTTTATCATCACCTTGAAAATTTTACACCATAAACTGTTTTTGTTGAAGCTTTGCTATTAACCTTCTTGCGAACTTCCTCAAGTTGATCTTCAAGTGAGGGAGGCAGTGCAGCATATTCATGGTCTGGGTGGAGGAGACTTCTCTTCACTGGAAGTAAAGAGAAACATACTGATGGACACATTAGGTCTTTTAAAAGGATACATGGATTACACATATATCAAATATACTGTAAAATGTATGAAATAGCATTGGATGTTTGTAATTAAGCTTTACACTGATATAATTCACGTTAGACCACCGTTCATCAAAAGCAGCATAATTATTGGCTCAGTGACAGTGTTATAAGCACATACATGTGTTGCTCAATATCAAGTAACCAATTACACCTTTACATACACCTTACAACACATTCACACCATCAACAAGGTCCATGGAAACATTACTGAAAATAATCAGCAGAGAAATAACGTCGCTACACAGTTAATAAATGCATTACAAACTGGTAAATTCACTCATCTAAATACTACCTTGCAGTTTTTTTTTTGTTTTTTTTTTAATACCTTTATTTATAAACTTTTTCAAAGTATTAACACAAAGCTTCATACAAATAGTTTTTTTTTTCCTCTTCCCCTAACCTTACCACCAAAGTAAACATATAAATTCAAACATAATAACAATAAAATAAATAAATGAAAAAATAAATAAAATAATAATAAATAAATAAATGAAACAAACAAACAAAAACAACATTACAAAAACTTAAAGTAGCTTTTAACAAAAGAACAATATTATTGTAAGAAAATATAAGTTACAAATAATAACTAGATAAAAGTACATAATAATTAAATTAAACTGATATATTTGGTCTATACAAACATATACAACCATGAAACACTTACGTTCATACTAAAACATGTTCAAGTGTATTAGAGTAGTTGGCCTCTAGTTATAAGGTAGGGTCTTCATCTTTTCAAAATATGCAATCATAGGTTTCCAGATTTTATAAAATTTTTGAATGGATCCTTTTTGAGATATTTTATTTTTCTAGTTTTAAAAAATCCACATTGAAATCTTCGGTGGGTTTTTTGACTTCCATTCTAACAATATTCTCCTTCTTGCTAATAATGAAGCAAAAGCAAAAAAACATTTTTCATATTGTAGTTAAATGTATTCCATGTTCTGGTACACCGAAAAATAGCAGTTTCAACACAGGGTGTTGTATTTAAAACAATAAATGAAGCCTTTAACTTGAAGACAAGTGCCCAATAGTTATTCAGCTTTTGGCAGGACCAAAACATATGAATAATGTCTGCTTTATCACTTTTGCATCGATCACAACTATCTTCAACATTTGAATATATTTTTGACAGTTTAGATTTAGTGTAATATATGCGGTGAAGGACCTTGAGTTGTATTAAACTAAGGCGTGTACAGGAAGTGGATCCATTTACTCTTTTTAGAGCATCATCCCATATTTCATCAATTATTACAGAGCCTATATCTTGGTCCACTTTTCTTTAATTTTTCAATTGGTTTATTTCTTGCAAGCAGAATCATATTGTAAAGCAGAAATTTGACCTTGAGGGGTCACAGGATTCTGTAAAATTTTATCCATCAGTGAGGTAGGGGGTAAGTTAGGAAAGGTGGAGCTTTGAGATTGAATAAAATGTCGGACTTGGAAATATCGGAACAGATCAGACTGTGTCAACTGAAATTTCTGTCGAAGGTCATTAAAACTAGAGAAAATGTTATCTATGTAAAAATCACTACATTTAGCTAACCCAGTACTCTGCCATTGCACATATGTGTGGTCCATTTTACCAGCGGGGAATAGAGGGTTGTTACTGAGAGGGCTTAACATGGAGAAATCCTTAAGTTTGTATGTCTGTCTAAATTGAGACCATATTTTTAGCGTTGAACTTACGACTGGGTTTGAGGTATACTGAACAGGGGAAAAGGGTAATTTCATTGTTAGTAAGGCAGGAAGTGATACAGAAGTACAAGAGTATGCTTCTGCCTTACACCAATCTGTCTCAGGGAAATTATACCCACAATTGACTTTTTGAAGATTTGCTGCCCAGTAATATACCATAAAATTAGGTAAAGCTAAACCTCCCTGGAATCGCTGTCTTTCTAAATGGTCTTTATGAATTCTTGGGTTCTTCCCTTTCCATAAAAATGATGTTATGAGCTTATTTAATGTACAGAAAAATGCTTTTGGAATAAAAATTGGGAGGGACTGGAATAAGTATAAAAGTCTTGGTAGGACATTCATTTTAATACAATTTACTCTACCTGCTAAAGATAGGTATAATGTATCCCATCTTTGTAGATCAGTTTTAATTTTATTTATAAGAGGTAAAAAGTTAGTTTTATATAGGCCTGAAAAAGTTTGGGTTATATGTACTCCTAAGTATTTAAAGCCGGATTGTAAGATATAAAATGGGAGGGATGAGGTTTTAATTTGTAGAGCTAAAGGATTAATGGGAAAGCATACACTTTTAGAAAAATTTTGTTTATATCCTGAGAAACTACCAAAAACAGAAAGATTTTGCACTATTTTTGGGACATTTTCAACTGGGTTTGAAATATATAACAACAGGTCATCTGCGTATAAAGAAACTACCTTGCAGTTCTAACAATGATCCTCCTCTCTGGTCTGAACGAACTCCATGCAAACACAGTTGGCACAGCACCTTCTTTCAGCGTGGTGATGCCAGTCTTGTTTTTACAAGGCAGTCTGGGAGGAAATGCTCAGAGCGCACTTTTGTGTGTGTTTTTATCTGCACCAATAAAGAAAATGTAATTGTTTAAATAATTTTTACAAGAATAATTTTATTGATCAGACTCGACAAGACTCCTGAGCATCCTCTTCCTAGCTAGGGACATTGATGTGAACTGTTCCCTAGGTTAACTAGCTAGTGACTAGAAGCTAATACAAACAAGCTCACTCAGAATATACTTATATATATATATATATATATATTATACTTGTATACGAGTGAATCTGTGGTGATAGATTTAAATAACATACTACTAATTTTGGACTAGGCAGTAAATGTCATCAACCTGGCTCTCTGCCTTTATCTACTAAAACTTGAACTTGCTAGTTCTAGCTAGCCTGGTTAACGATACAAGCTAGTTATGGAGGTTTGTCCACTGTTAGATTTTTTCCTGTGTGACGAAGTGAACTGCGAAACACAGCAGTGCGGCGCCATTGCCGCTAAGAGAAATAGCAATGCGAGAATTCCCAGAAGTGGTAGGTGTACCCCTCAAGCTCCTTAGAACGTTCGAGGTGAATAAGACGAATAGGGTCCTCACACCATCAGTGCTCGGGCCCTAATTACATAGGTTTTCTGTTAGTGCAAGATGCATTCTGGGATACCTGGCTGTCTCAAGTCTGCACAAGTCACCTCCCGATGCATCCGTGATTAAAGGGGCAGATCAAAAACACATCCGGGAGTTTTCTGTACTTGGCTAGATGTCAACTTTGAATTAGAACAGTACTTGGGCAGCGAGTGATGACATTTCACAAGTCCACAAGAACAAAAGTACAGAGAAGAATGCATATTGAGAAAATGGCTCTACCTTCCCGCAGAGTTCAGCTCCAGTCCTGCTCAACACACCTGTCTGTAATTATCAAGTGCTCCTGAAGATCTTAATAAGCTGATTCAGGTGTGTTTTATCAGGGTTGGAGCTACACTTTGCAGGTAGGTAGATCTTGAGGAACAGGGTTAGGCAGCCTTGATTTATGTTGTCAAATCGAGTATGTGCACAAAGAAGGTTAAACAGACTTTGTACATTTTTTGAGTTTACAAATTAAAGAAGTTTGACCGTAATGGGAGCTGGTTTTGATGTACTGAGCTTTAAGTCTACAGTGCATCCTGAAAGTATTCACAGTGTTTTACCTTTTCCACATTTTGTTATGCTACAGCCATATTCCAAAATGGATTCATTTATTATTCTCCAATTTCTATAAACAGAACCCCATAATGACAACATAAAAGTTGGTTTGAAATCTTTGCAAATGTATAAAAAAAAAAAAAAAACCTAAGTATTCACAGCCTTTGCTCAATACTTTGTTGAAGCACCTTTGGCACCAATTACAGCCTCAAGTCTTTTTGAGTATGAGGCTACAAGCTTGGCACACCAATTTTTAGGCAGTTTCTTCCATTCTTCTTCCACTCTTCTTTGCAAGACTTTTCAAGCTCCATCAGCCTTTTTCAGATCTCTCCAGAGATGTTCAATCAAGTTCAATTCTGGGCTTTGGCTGGGCCACTCAAGGACATTCACAGAGTTGTCCCGTAGCCTCAGCTTTGTGCTTAGGGTTGTTGTCCTGTTGGAAGATAAATCTTCACCCCAGGCTGAGAACCTGTCCAGAGTGCTCTGGACTTCATCAAAGATGCCTCTGTACATTGCTGCGTTCATCTTTCCCTTGATCCTGACTAGTCTCCCAGTTCTTGCAGCTGAAAAACATCCCCACAGCATGATGCTGCCACCACTATGCTTCACTGTAGGGATGGTATTGGCAAGGTGATGAGTGGTGCCTGGTTTCTTTCTAGAGATGACGCTTGCTATTCAGGCCAAAGAGTTTCACCAGACCAGAGAATTTGGTTTCTCATGGTCTGAGTGTCCTTCAGATGCCTTTCGGCAAACTCCAGGGAGGCTGTCATGTGCCTTTTACTGAGGGGTGGTTTCAGTCTGGCCACTCTAACATACAGGCCTGATTGGTGGAGTGCTGCAGAGATGGTTGTTCTTCTGGAAGGTACCTGCTGGAGCCCTGTCAGAGTGACCATCAGGTTCTTGGTCATCTAGGCCCTTCTCCCCTGAACGCTGTTTGGCCGGGGTGGCCCGCTCTAGGAAGAGTCCTGGTGGTTCCAAACTTCTTCCTTTTAAGGCCAATTCACACCGCCCCGACGACGGCCAACAAATACCAACAAACGCCAACGAACAAGTTGGCCGTTGGATTTAGAATTCTATGAGAAAAAACTGTCATGTTCACACCGCCCCAACAAACACCGACAAACGAGTGACGTCTGACTGGGAAAATTCCACAACTACACAAGTAACCATGTTAACAATATGTCAGGTTAGTTTACTATATTAATAATATAGTATCATATATATTTTCATTGTATTAAAGTATTGAGGCAAAACAAAAATACTAACCTGAAATCCGAAGCGCTGTAGCCATCGATCTGATCGTAACCTATTGCGCTGCGGTTGGTATACCGGTTTTTAAACTTTTTTTTAGCGCGACCCTTTTTATTAACGAGACCCATAAGCATATACAACCATGTAGCTAAACAAGTCAAAACGAATTATTAAAAAACGAAACTGAAGGTAAACCTGCATTGCTCTCATGGTGGTTATAACGTTACCTCTCTCTTTCGGTGAAGTGGAGTAGCTGCTCTTGCTGAATGGCACGGATTGCACTATGGACTATTGTACCTTTTGTATATATATATATATATATATATATATATATATATTTTAACTGTATTTTATTTTTTATAACGAACAAGCTGCGATGTCACGTTTCCAGTGCTTTGTTGTGTGTGCGTGAGGCGCGGGCGCGATCAAATAGCTGTCTTTGCAGGGGACTTCCCTCATCGTCATGGCAACGGTTCGTTAACAGGTCAGATTACGTCAGAGTTGGTTGCCGTCTGTTGGAAAACTGTTCACACCGCGCAGACATTCCACGACCCGACAAACACCGATTAAACATGTTCAGTCGGGTGAAAACCAACTCCGACCAACGCCAACAACGGCCAACAAACGCCAACAGGGGTATCACACCAAACCAACAAACTCCAACAGACGAGTTTGTTGGCCGTCGTCGGGGCGGTGTGAATTGGCCTTTACAGATGATGGAGGCCACTGTGCTCATAGGGGCATTCAATGCTGCAAATTTTTTTTCTGTAGCCTTCCCCTGTCATAGTTCCTTTCTGTCCCTGACTCCATATCCCATGATCCTCCTTGTTTCCACACCTGCACCCACTTCCTCGTCATCTCCCCATCATCACTGATTACCTGCACCTGGACTTGTTCTTCAGCACTCCCTATATAAGGACTCAAGGTGCGTTCACGCGGCCTCGTAATTCCTGTAGTTACAAGATTCTAGCTTGTAAAAAGCGTTCACGTCCTCGTAGAGCTCGTAATTACATCTTGTAAGCTGGGAGTTTTCTGAAAGCTCCCGGATGTACCACGTGGCCGCTGTACCACCTGACCGCTGTAGATTGATTTATTAGGCGTTGATAGTGGTGCCATGGAAACGCATAATTCCCAGTCCAAGGACCAAAAGGACGCGAACAGCTCCGAATATAATGTCACGTGTTGTCATTTCAAGATTCCGGTAAATACGAGGTGACGTGAATGCAGCTTTACTTCCCTGCACTCCCTGTCCGTTCTTCTTGTTGTTGTTATTGTTTATGGTGTTGCATTGTTGTTTTGCTGCTCCTTTAAAAAAACCCCGTCTCTTGTGGAAGTTCTGCCTCATCCCTGCTGCACTACACCATTTGTAACATCCCCAGATCTGTGCCTTGATACAATCCTGTCTCGGAGGTCTACAGACAATTCTTTAAACTTCATGGCTTGGTTTGTGCTCTGAAATGCACTGATAACTGTGGGACCTTACATAGACAGGTGTGTGCCTTTCCAAATCATGTCCAATCAAATGAATTTACCACAGGTGGACTCCAATCAAGTTGTAGAAACATCAAGGATGATCAGTGGAAACAGAGAAAACCTGAGATTAATTTTGTCATTATCCATATTGGAATAAGGCTGTAACATAAATAGTGAGTGAATACTTTCCGGATGCACTGTAGTTCTCCTAGTTGTAACAAAATCCCTCAATCAAACTTAACATGTGCTCTAACACACTATACATTAAAGGACAGTAACGACACTAACAAAACAAAAACTAGGTAAAGCTTGACTATGAGATTCTATGTCGCACACAGAGGAGTGCTATCTTGCCTATGACTGAATGATTAGTCTCCTCCCGAACCACTATTTAAAACTTCATTAAGTGCTTTTTCCACCCATTTTTGAACTATCACAATAAGCATATAGTGCATTTATGAATTGACTCGTCTACCTGTGTGTAAAAAAAAAAAAAAAAAAAAAGATGCCATAATCCCCCCCCCTCAATATTTTGACCCCCCTCAACAAAACAGTGAATGACAGTAATTACTCATCCATAGCTTAATGTTTTCTTTTTATATGTAGTTCTTCCATAGGACAAAACTTTTTTTTTTGGTTGAGTCGATAAGGAATTACCCATTTATGTTTACCTGTGTATGCATTCACTGAAATGAATCAAATAATGCAGTGCAATGTTAATTTTTTCATTCAGTTTGTCTTTATTTCCGTTAACAAGTAGTAACAAGTGTAGTAATGGTCAAAACAAAACAAAACAACAACTGAACTTTGAGCAGAAAATCGATCCCGAGTCCCAAGTTCATCTGCGGCGTGAACGCAGCCGGTATTTCAAACAGATACGTATTTTCTGGTGCCATTTTAAATTGTAGAGCCATTTGAAACTCTTTCCACATGATGAACACGAATACGGTCTGAAATCTGTGTGACTTCTCAGGTGTATCTTTAAGTGTAATGGCGAAGGAAATTTTTTCTTACACTGATCACATTTCAATTTCTTTCCTCCAGAGGGAATTTGCAAATGTCGTTTCATGTCTCTCTTACGTGCGAAACTTTTCTCACGCTTAACACATCCCAAAGGCCTTTTTCCATTGCGAAATCTCAAGTGAGTTTTAAGCTTTCCTTCATTTATAAAATACTTTCCACAGTGTTGGCACATGAAAGACTTCTTTCCAGAGTGAGTTTTTAAATGATCATTAAACGATTAATGCCTCTGATTCTTTTTCCGCACTGACGACATTTAAAACAGTTCTCTCTTGTGTGCATCCTCATCACGTGCCTATTAAGGTTCATTTGACCTCTGAAACTTTTTGTACACTGACCACATATGAACGGCTTCTCTCCAGTGTGAACTCTCATGTGGGTCTCAAGCTCCACTTTATTTATGAAACTCTTTCCACACTGATTACATAAGAACGGCTTTTTTCCAGTGTGAGCGTTCATGTGATACCTAAGGATAAGCTCCTGTGAGAAGCTCTTCCCGAAGAGTTTGCAAGTAAAAGGTTTCTCTCCAGTGTGAATCCTCATGTGCTTGTTAAGATTTCCCTTATCACTGAAACTCTTTCCACACTGTTGGCAGGTGAAAGGCTTTTCTCCAGTGTGAATTCTCATGTGGGCTTTAAGGTTTCCTTTTTGAGTGAAACCCTTTCCACACTGTTGGCAGGTGAAAGAGTTATGTGCATTGTGAATTCTCATGTGGGTTTTAAGGTTTCCTGTTCGAGCGAAAGTCTTTCCACACTGTTTGCAGGTGAGAGAGTCTGCGTGAATTCTCATATGGGTTCGAAGGTTTTCCTTTTCACTGAAATACTTTCCACACTGTTGGCAGGTAAGAGAGCTCTCTCCAGTGTGAATTCTCATGTGGATTTTAATTTTTCCTTTTTGAGCAAAACTTTTTCCACATTGTTGACAGGTGTAAGGCTTCTCTCCAGTGTGAATCCTCATGTGAACATTAAGGGTTCCTTTTTGATGAAAACTCTTTCCACACTGGTTGCAGGTGTGAGGCCGCTCTCCAGTGTGAAGTCTCATGTGGACTTGAAGGTTTCCACGCTGATCAAAACTCCTTCCACATTGTTGACAGGTGAATATCTTTTTATTTCCTGTCTTTTTAGCTCTTTTTTGAGAGATCTTTTCAAACTGTGCAGACTTTTTCCAGTCATGAAATCATGTTTTTCATCATGATCTTTCTCTTCCATTTCATTTAGCTCTGACCCTCCTCTTTCAGCACCATCAGGTCTAAAGTGAAAAAGACAAATACAAGTTGACAACAGTTTAATGCTACAAAGCAAAAGGCATCAAAACCAAAAACATGTATGCTATATCTTATCCAGGATTTTTCCTGAGTCAAAAATGGTCTTCGATGGTGGGGTACAAACATGGTCATCACACACACAGTACAAATTACCCAACCTATGTGAACTGTGAGCCCAGTTCTGACAATAATCCCAAAATAAATGCAAAGAAACAGTGTATATGTAATTTCTCCATGAAATAAAAAAATATTCATTGTCTGCACAGATCATAAAACAATGTGCTTAGAACCATTTTATATTAAAAATCTGTAAATTTATGTAAAAAGTCACTGAGTGACTGATTTGAAATGATAAAGTAACATGTTAAAAGTTGCAGGGCTATTATTTTTTATTATTAATTTACAGATCATTTGACATACAGTTAAACACAAAAGAAAGCATACATACAAAAAGGTAAAGGTCGATGCCATTATAAATCACTGAAGCTGTCAATTACTACAAGATGTACACAAATCTGCACTTTTGAAACTCCCGTTATTATCAATGAAGCGGTCTACGTTATAATGAAGGATCCGTGAGTGGGCAGAACTCGTGCTCAACAATCTCAGCGGTGTCGAGGGGATTAACTTAAATATCTCATTGACAATAGCATCACACCCTCAACAGATATGTCTGCATAAACTGCATTTTTTTAAAAATTGAGTTTCCGCCAAAATCAGTATTTGTCTGGTTGGTATTGAAAAGTCATTGATTAATTTGCACAAATGTGATATCCGTTGTGTTATTCTGTC
>JAOTNS010000082.1:0-51452 GCA_028476615.1 Culter alburnus | reverse complement strand
ACCTCCAGATCAAAACACAGAAGAAGCAGCAGCAGGAAGAAGCAATAAAAGCTTTGATCAAGTACATGCAAACTAACCCAATCATCTGTGTTATTTTTTTGACATATTGCATGTTAAGCTATTCATACAACAAATCTTCTGGGTCATTAAAGTTTTGTAAAAAATAATCAAACATGCTGGTGATGGCAGCAAATTATTTCGGTACAAATACGCCTCCAACGTGGGTAGATATTGAACAACAATTCATCATAAATACACCAATTTATAGCTATCTTTATTCATCTGATCTTAAATCACTAATAAAACATACAAAAAATCCATTCTTGAAAAACACTTTAATAATGTGGCATAGAGCACATAAACACTGTGAAGAGCCTATAACATTATCACGCTTTACACCTTTGCAATAATAAACAATTCCTACCTGGTAATATGGATGGAGGGTTTAAACTATGGAAAGAGAAAGGTATTCAGACAATCAATGATTTGAATGGAGATGGAATATTGCTTTCATTCAGAATTGTGTGATAAATATCAAATTCCTTCAAAATTTCTTCAAGTATTTACAACTAAAACATTTTATGTCAACTATAACTAAAGGTATTATGCATATCCCAAATTTATCTTTAATAGAAGAAATTTCTCATGAACATCAGGAAAAAAAGGATTACTTTCAAATATTATAATTTACTTATGCTCAATTCTAAGGAATCCGCAATTGATAAATTAAATGCTTGGAGAAACGACATCAATGAAATATAGATGAATTTGATTGGAATGAAGCCTGTTTGAGAGCCAGAAGCATACAATTAATACACATTTGAAATAAATTCAACACAAATGGTTGACAAGAGTATATATATACACCTGAAATTCTCCATCACATGTTCAGCAATATTCCTGATACCTGCACCAAATGCAATGACTACAAAGGAACACTCATTCATTTGTGTTGGGAGTGTTCAAAAATACGGGCTTCTGGTCGGATGTAATTCAGTGCTTGTCCAATGTATTCAATGTAAGACTACCTCTTTGTGCCAAACTTTGCATTTTGGGAATTTATCCAAATTTAAAAAATGCTGGACTTCGGATTATTGCATGCTAGAAGAGCTATTGCCTTGAACTGGAAGAAAATGGAACCACCCTCAAGAAAACAATGGATCAAAGAACTTTCAGAATGTAGGACTGGAAAGACTAACTTATATTGCCAAAGGGAAACTAAAAGAATTTGTAAAACTTTTGGGAACCTTATAGAACTTATATCTGAGAACTAAAAATATTAATAAGTGTACTGTATTGCAAGCGAGGGAATGAGTGTAGGTATGTTCACTGTTCTTTTTTTTTCTTTGTGGACCTGTGTTATATGGTCTTTTTGTCTTTTGAAAAAACAAAACAAAACAAAAAAAATTTTCTCAATAAAAATATTGGGGGGGGGACATGCTGGTGATGGCTGGCAACTTAAAAAAAAACAATTAAAGAATTAATGCTCATGAGATGTGATTTCCTCAGCACAAAATTTACATTTTACAGTTATACTGTTACCTGTAAATGTCCAATACTAGCAAAATCTGTCTAGTACTTTACATGTAACTCTCTAAGCTCTTGATTGCTTGAAATCTGCTATGGAGCCGACTTGTAGTCAGTTGTCAGTTTTTTATAAAAAAACTAATAAAGGACTATTTTAAAGGCTTTAATATGTGCCATACTTATTGCTGCCAGCTGGTGGCATCATGACCATGAACAATAATTAATCAGCTCCCATGATTACACATACCCTCAGCATGATCTAAATAAGGGGTTTTCAATAGGGATGCACCAATACCAGTATCAGTCAGGCCTGATACCAAGCTCACATACTTGTACACATACTCGTAAAAATACCCCCAATACCAAAGACTGATACCTCACGTGACGTAACTGACAGAATTTTCCATGCACAGAGACACCGACACAGCGGCAAAAACAACGTCAGCCTCAGAGGTGTAGAAATACTTCAGAATTAATGATGACGGAAGGGGGGCGCTAGAGAGCAGCACATGGAGTAGGATGCGTTTTCACTTAGCTCCGTCACATTTGTTGAAATGAATCATTTAAAACATTGTTGCTCTTGCTAAATTTGATCACTCAACATAATTAACACGCTGATGATGAATAAATATAAAAAGACTGTCAAAAAGGCTCCGTCCTTGTCGGCCGACACGGAGGTTCGCAGGTTCGCCTTCAGCCGATGTGAACACCTGCGGTCAAGCTAACTGTGTTAATGAGACCACAGACACCTATGTTTCTCTTAGAGGGCGAAGAAGTGGCTTCACCTAGGGTTATTCTTTTGGCCATTAGAAAGATGGATCGTTCTATAAATGTCCGATTTAATGACTTAGAAGCTTCCCTGTCAGGAGTGCAGTCAGCAGTAGCTGCCAACACATCCGTATTACTGACTTGAAGAGGCTAGCACTGATTACAAGCGACACATCTCTCATCTAGAGCAGCTTTGCTCCAGTATATCACAGGAGAATGCGTCTCTGAAGTCCAAGGTAACAGATTTAGAGGCCAGATCTCTTCTGACAAATGGTCAAGATAGCTGGTCTTCCTGAGAACATTGAGAAGGGTAACCCCACACAATATGTCTCTGACCTATTGCCTTTACTTTTGGGATAAGCTAATTTTCCGCGTGGCGTAAAGGTTGACAGAGCTCACCACGTTGGCCCCATCGTGAACAACAGACCGCGAGTCATGATTGGCAGGATACATCATGATAATTTGAGACTAACGGTGCATTCCAAATGGGATATATCGCCCTCCGAAGGGCACTTTGGAGTGAAAATAATCATGGGCGCCATGTGGAAGGGTCGTTCCAAACCGAAGTGCTCAAAACTGGCCACTTCAAAGGGCCCTTCGGAATGAAGGATTTCTAAGGGTACAACTGATGGTCACTTTGGGCCCCCATGATCCTTTGCACAGGAGGTTTGACGTCATAGAATGGGTACAGGAGGCTCGGAGTTCGATTTTACCTATAAATGTATGTATAGTATTTTTCTACTACTGTAATATTTATACGAGTTAGATTTGGTATATTATTATGGTCAAAACAACATTGTACTTCAGCAAAAATATTTTACAGCTCCCTTTATCATTTCATTCAAATGTTTCAAATACATAGACACATGGTGCGATAAACCAAAAATAAATAAATAAATAAACTAATGTTAAACAAAAGGCGCAGCTTGCACAATCTATCGTCTCGATAATACGACGCAGAAGTGCGTTCCAAAAAAATTGTTTTTTTGACCCCTACACCCTTCATCCCTTCGAAGCTCTCACTCCGGAGGGTAAACCCTTTGAAGGGATTAGGGAATAGGGATGAGCCCTTCCAAATGGAAGTCGCCCGCCCGTAACCCCGTAACCAAAGGGCTAAAGGAATACAATATGGCCTGTTGTACCCTGTCTCATCTTCACTCATGAGACAACATTGACAGTCTCTGACAGTGATGGAACATGAAGTGTATTGAGCTACATCATGGTAGGACTTTATTCCTAGCTGCTGGTGGCCTGCATAATCCATGGCCTTGTTGAGTGCAAATTATATTATATATTTTCATTAAAAAGTAATATTAGATGTTCATGTATGTATATGCTTGTGTTTGCTTTATGAGTTTAAATGTTTATGCACTTATTTCTAAACAAAGTTCTTCATAGACTACTATTGTTACGGTGTGCTGTGCTGAAGAGATGAGACTTGAACGGATATCCACAATACAGGTTTTAAATGTAACGCAGGAGATAATACACACTGTACACACATTACCCAACAACAAGATCGGACAGGGAGTGAAGGGAGTGAGTCCATTATATGGGGAGTGCTGATGAGGAAGTCCAGGTGCAGGTGATGAGTGCTGATGGGGGATGACGAGGGAAGTGAGTGCAGGTGTGGAGACAAGAGGATTGTGGGAAATGGAGTCCGGGAAACACGGGAACTGTGACAACTATGAGTGTAGATGGAGCTGTTACTGTTTTGGAGAACAGTTAGTTTGTCACAGATCAATTTTCACTTTTTCTTTGTTTTATCTTTTTTTCTTTCTCCCTTCTGTGTTCTGTTCAGTGGTCCCACGTTTAAATGGGGTGTTTTGACTTCTAGAAGCGAGTTTATTAAGTTAGAATTATGCTTATTTTTTTTTCTTTTTGCACATTTAACAATACTACAGGTCCTTCTCAAAAAATTAGCATATTGTGATAAAAGTTCATTATTTTCCATAATGTAATGATAAAAATTAAACTTTCATATATTTAGATTCATTGCACATCAACTGAAATATTTCAGGTCTTTTATTGTTTTAATACTGATGATTTTGGCATACAGCTCATGAAAACCCAAAATTCCTATCTCAAAAAATTAGCAGGGAGTGATACCCCTGTTTGCATCCCAGAAGGGCAGACAAGCCTGCCCACAACAAAGACCAAAATAGTTATTTAGTTGTGTCTCTGGGTTGGTGGTTGTGTCCTGCTTGCGGCGTTTTCTGTACTCTGAGAATAAGCCAGTGCTCTCTTCCTCCTGGTTTTCATTTCAACCTCTTGGAATCCAGGACTCTGGGATGTTGTGTCAGGTCGCACCTCACGTAGAATCAGATCTAATAAAAACAAAGACAAAAAAGTTAATTTAATTTAAAGGGCAAGTGTGAAACCATGATTGTTAGAAAGTGAACTTCCTCATTCATTATTTCACAGCTCAGTTTGATATGCTTGCAAAATCAGCTCTAAAAATGTATTATATTATTTATACAACTGTTGTGAATTTAATTTCCATAATTTGATAATGGTGACATGCCTAACTGTATATCATGTAAAAAAAAATCACTGACCTTTCACCATGTCAACAATGTCATTCTTTATGTCATCGGTGACAAGCACATCATGCTGAAGCCACATCATGGAGAAAGCTGGGTCCAGGACAGCTGATCTGATGTAGAGTGGGTCAGCAAATGGCAGCTCTTCTCCTGATGCTGCTGATAACATTTTCAGATTAACAAAGATCCCCCGGAATCTTTTCTTGAGAGAGCATTGCAGGCTATGGATCATGCTTCCCAGGAAGCGTACTTGCTGTTTGAGTTTTTCCAAATGGTGGTTTAGTGACAATACACAGGGGAGGACAGAGCTGACCGTCACAATCTTCTCTCCCTGAGTAAGATCGGTGGCCTCGGCAAATGGCTGTAGCACATCGCAAAGCTCCTTCATCAGATTCCACTCCCTAAGACCTTGAGAAGACCAGCTCACTGTGGCCTGTGTCCTGAACAACACTGCACAGTTCCTGATGACTGAATGAGAGCACTGCCTTGACTTGGCGGAGAGTTGAATTCCACTGTGTATTCACAGCAGCGGGTATCCCTCGCTGCCCAAACTTATCTTCAAATGCATCTTTAAAGGTGCTGGATGTATGCAGGAGAGAGCTCAGTTTGGAGCATTTTGCAAAGGTACTGTTCATGATCCGTGCATCCTTGAGACCATCACCAACAGTTAACTGCAGCGTATGGGCAAAGCATTGCTGACGTTTAGGACTTCCTCTGTTGATCATGCGGTCCACAGTCTCCCATTCACCTCTGGAGAGGTCTTCCCACAACTCTGCATCATCCAGATTGTCGTCATCAGTTACTTCACCATCTTGGTCTTTTGGAAAACACACTGTAAATGCTCGCTTCATATTAGCAGCATTGTCACAAATAACAAAGTTTTTGTCTGATGTCATATTCATCACATATGGAATCAAAGGCTTCTGATATCCGTTCTCCTGTGTGAGTTCCTTTGAATCTGTTGCAGGCAAGCAAGTATGATTTCAGCTGAACTCCCTCAGATGTTGCCAAAACATGGCCAGTGACTCCCAAAAAGCCACGCATTCTCCTGTCTGACCAAATATCCACTGTAACTGATACATGGTCTGCACTAGCAAGAAGCACTTTTATTTTCTCTTTAGTCTCTGCAACAAGGGATTCTATCTTTAAAGTTATTGTCCTACGACAGGCAGGCTGGTACTTAGAGTCAGCCACAGACATGAAGTGTCGGAAATGTCCATTCTCAGTGATTGAAAGAGGCATGCTACATCACCAGGTCTCTTAGAATGGCATTTGTTATGGCCTTCTGTCTTGGATGATTAGCTGAATAGGCTTCCTGAGGACGAGACTGGAGGAACTGGGAAATTGCAGGCTGTGTAGCATCAGTGCAGGCGTTTCTTGCCCTTTCATACTCTGCATATCTGTGAAACAGAAGCAAAAACAAGAATGGGATGTACTGTATGGTCGGGCAGACATGAAAACATGATATATGGTTAAAAAAAATAGTTGTTTGAGGCTTTTTGTAGTTTTTATTTACTATCTTGCTTAGCATTAAAATCCTCCAGACTTGGCCCTTCTACACTGATTCTTATTAGTGGACGATGCTACTTGTGCCTGATGTTTAAAGTTGTATCAGCGATGACGGGGTAACGTCACTTCTGTTGATGTTCAAACAAAACAGAGAGCTTGCTCGCTATTCCCTCCCCCTCCCTCCCGTGCAATTGAAACTCTCCTAAACGCACGGCGCATCTTATTGGTTGGAACACTTTATTTTGCCTTTGAGTGGTTGGTTAACACTTGTTGGTAGCAATTGTTTTTGTGTACAGATCTCGGAGCCTAGGCTGCCTACAGAGCAGGGGCGGTTCTAAGGTCAGTGGATATTATTCGGGGCTTTAGCCCAAACTAAAATTGTTTATTTTTATTTAAAGGAATTAATTAATTATAAAAACGATTTAAGGGAATAAAGAAAAAGAAAGAAAGGCTTATTGTATTAGTGAAATACTTTTTAACTATTTGCAACTAATATTTTATTTTTAATTATGCATGCATTGTCTCTAAATTAATAAAGGACATTATAGCATATTTTCAATTCAAAAAGGCAAAACGTAATAAATAAAAATGTTAAATGTTTATCTACTAACATTTTACCAGGCATTCGTTCACTTCTTTAATCATTTTGACAATGATGAGCTAGACCGCTGAACTTTTAGTCTTCCTAACAACAAACAGAGAGGTGCATAGTCCTAATGGAGTGCATCAGAGCAGCATCAAGAATATCAAATATTTTGCAGTGAATCTCTTATTTGCATCTTAAGTTTATTGCCAATAATAATGATAGGTTTGTGAAAGTGTAGAACTCGGTGAGCTTGCGCAAAACACATCTTCAGCACAGCGACTCATTTGCACGTCTCTGATTGGCCAATGCGTTCAACAGACATGTCTGTGATTGGCTACAATGCTCAACGCTGCAAAAGCACGTCGTGAGTACCTTTAATGTAAAGGGAAAATATATATATATATATATATATATATATATATATATATATAAAACTGTAATATGCACTTTTCATGATTAGGTAATCGCGGCAGCTGTAGTCTTATTCACATTTGTTTTTCTGATTAATTGTTTTGCTCTATGAGAAAGACAAGGTAACAAAATATTCGGGGCTTTACTATAAACATTCGGGGCTTAAGCCCCCTTAGCCCAGCCCTAGCGCCGCGGTTTTTTGACGGCCTGCTAGCGGAACGTTAGGAAAGATTAGATGAATGTGATCATTTATGTTTGGGCCTTTTTTGGGTCTGAAATCGCTGATACAACCTTTAATGGCTACTTTAGCTATTATTACATTAACTACCAACTACCAACTAACCAGATAACATTAACAAATTGACAAGCACTTACTGGGCAGAATGGCTCTTCAGATGACGGACGAAATTGGAGGTTGTTGTCTGGCTGTCCGAGATTTGTATGTTGCATGTCTTGCAAAGCGCTGTTCTTCTTTTGCCATCTTGCAAAAAATTCTTGAAGCCAAAAGCGATGACCCTCGGTACCCCTCTGGCTGACATGTTGATGTGATGTGATGTGATATCTGATGTAAGTGGGCGTGGTGTGCGTAAGGTACGAGAGGGCATGGGGCGGAGCCAGACAGTGTAAACATCCGGGGCTTAGCCCAAATCAATATTTGTCCAATGACATTATAATTTTCTGTTAACAGCTTTACTGACATAAAAGGAGCTTTTGTTGTAGTATTGTTGTTCAGAAAATGTACATTATTTGGCACTGTATTTGGCATATCACGGTTTCGATCTTAGTTCGTTGGTAAAATGCAACTTAGAGACCATTTAAGCTTTGTAGGCCTATGTTTAAAATTTTCGGTTTATGATGAAACGGTGGCGGCGGCACAGGGTCATTGGGAAACACTGAATGAATGTTTAGCTGACAAATGTGCTTAAGTTGTAATATCAGCTGTTCATAACAAAAAAAAAAACCTTCAACCGGGCCGAATGAGAGTCTCGAAGCCTGCCACTGCGCTGAGTGAGTGACAGGAGGCGTGTCTGTGTTCAGCTGCGGTGTGCGTGAACTCGCTGTTGGAGAGAAGAGAAAGAAAGCACTGCCGGTGTATGGATGCCTGTATGCAGTATATGCAAAGCCAAAGCGCAATGAAATAAAGCAACTTATGATTTCCCGGGGGTTTACATTGTCCAGTTTCATATGCTCAGTGACAGTCATTACATTCGGGGCTTGACTCAAAACATTCGGGGCTGAAGCCCCGGCAAAATCGGCTTGCGCTGCCCCTGGTCATGACAACGCTATTCTCAGCCTGCGCTCCAGCTGAGTAATCAATCAACTTTATTTTTTAAAATAATTTATATATTTTATATTCAAACTGAAAACATGATCTGATTAACACTCAAGTCATTCAAGTCCCGAGTCTTTAACTTCCAAGTCCGAGTCAAGTCTCAAGTATTTTATTTTTTGTCAAGTCAAGTCACAAGTCATAAAAATAGCGACTCGAGTTGACTCGAGTCCAAGTCACCAAGTCACAAGTCCCCATGTCTGGTCATTAGTGTGAGTTGTTATTTAGCAAATCAAATTCTGTGATGTGGACGCTCTTAAAAGAGACTCTCTGGTTCTCTGATGTCGAGTCTAGAGCGATCAAACACACAGCTGTAAAAGTCAAAGTTCACAGCATGCAGACTCCTGAAGGTCTGCCCCATTTGACACACACACACACACACACACGCACACACACACACACACACACACACACACACACACACGTTCATTTTTGTGAATTGTGGGGACTTTCCATAGGCGTAATGGTTTTTATACTGTATAAACTGTATTTTCTCTCCCCCTACACTACCCCTAACCCTAAACCTAACCATCACAGGAAACTGCACACTTTTACTTTCTCACAAAAAATCATTCTGTGTGATTTATAAGCCTTTTGAAAAGTGGGGACATGGGTAATGTCCTCATAAGTCACCCTCTCCTTGTAATACCTATGTCATACCCATGTCATTATACAGATTTGTGTCCTGATATTTCACACACACACACACACACACACAAACACACACACACACACACACTTCAAAGACACTTCTAGATACGTCTAGATATTGTAGTCCATCTAGGTAGTGTTTCATATTAAATTTCTCCTAATGACTTTGGTGGACATCTCAATATCACAGAATGCATTGTATACTTGTTATATGTATCAGAGCATAAATGGACACAAACTTACTATTTGACTTCCCTCATGCAAATGAACTCACTTTCAAACAAAGAAAATCTCCCGCCAGAGAACTGCACTTTTCTCATTGGTCAAGCCAAAACTCAGAGGTGTGACTTCTTAAAAAGCCTCAAGCAGATCGTCATCTCTCTTCTGGTTCTTCTTTGTTCCCGCTGACACTACGGACTGCTCACGTGAGATCCCACCCGGCTCCAGGCCTCGTTGCCTTCAAGCCATGCGCAACTTCCTCGTCAACCGGCTCAAATTAATGTTGCGAGGCATCGTCATTTTCTTTATTCAACAAAGATATTGATTACAACTTCAGCACCATCGGACCAGGGGCCTGTACCATTGTCATGAATCCTGTCAGTTCCAGACTACATTTCCCACAATCCTCCCTGCCAGTCACATGTTCACTCCACACCAATCACCTGTTGCCACATACAGCTTAGCACACTATCTGGACTATTTAAGACTCACTCACACACTACCTGATTGCGAGGTCTTGTTTTCCCCTGTGTGACAATTCTGAGCGTTTGTATCCTGTCTACCTGCCTGCCTGTTATTGATCCTGTCTGTTTCCTGTTTACGATACTCTGCTGCCAGCCCTTTGGACCCTTTGCTCTGTTTTTTGAATTTACGTTTGTTATCTGCCAGCCCTGATCTACCCCCTGTATTCTGACCACGATTCTGCCTAGCCCTTGCTGTACCTGTTTGCCCCTGCTTAGACCCTGCCTGTACGACCACATTTACTTTTGTAATAAAGCTTGCAGATGGATCTCAGCCTGAGTCCCGCTTCGTTACAACCATGATGGTAGATGAACAAACTCAGGGTTATAGGATTAGTTTCGAGTTGACAAAACCAAACCACTCCAATCCGGCTTTGTTGGTACCATGATGCTGATCATCAACTTTCTCTGTCAACTCAGGCTTTGATCCTGAGTTTGTGGAGTGTGTGCACATGAATCTGTGACATCAGTGGTGAACAGCCAATCACATGCCTCGCAACAGAGATAAACTGTGATTGAAACAAAGAGAAACTGATTCACTTCTCGCGAGAGAGCCAGCGCGATTCAAAACTCACACTAATGGAAAATATTTGTCTGTGAAAGAGGACAAATAAAAGAAATGATGTTTTTCTATCAGTGCAAGTGAAAGTTGTGAAGTTAGTTTATATAGTTGATAATATATAGTGATAGAGACTTAAACATACAAGGTCACGTGTAGTCATTTTTAAAGAGTATATTTACACCTTATTTAGGCCTATATTACATATGATCTATATGTGACTGTGTGTGTGTAGATGGAATAGATTCACTCGGAGAACAGGTGGATGGTCACTCAGGGTTGCTTTACTGTATCTGTGACACGAGAAAACTGGGAAAACAGGACCAAATGGCTTATCAGCAAACAGCATATAGCACATCGATGTCGCATTTAACGTCAGCAGGACGAGCTACGAGACTCTGATTATATACATTTTCTCGAATTGAGCGTGAACATATAGTGGAAAAATTCTTAATAAAGCATACATCCATTAAAATAAAATATAAATCACAAATACAGACAATTCACATTAATACAGTGAAAATATAAACTCAAGTAACCATCATTTTATATGTTTTACATAAATGAAATGAGGATAGAAGAACGCAGCCCTTAGATGGCGCAGTTACACAGCAGAGAGCACGTGCGAGACGACACAGCACATGTGCTAAAAGCTAATATTCAGCTGGGGCTAATATTTTAACACAGAACATGACAAAACTCGATTAAAACACATACCTGGGAAAACAGGACCAAATGGCTTATCAGCAAACAGCATATAGCACATCGATGTCACATTTAACGTCTTAAATGAAATAAGCAGAAGTTTGGAGATTACAATCAGGCCAGTTAACACACTGTTCATTGTATAGTCACAAATAATACATATCTGACTCGATTACACAACCAGGAGTTGACAGACAAAATGAGTAACCTTTTGTGTGGTTTATAATTCAAACTTGGGCCTGAAAATGATCCAAATGTAATTATTAAGACAGAGCAAACATTTATGCGACTTACCAGCAGGACGAGCTACGAGACTCTGATTATAGAGCTCCGCCCCGCAATATCATGTGCACTAACGCAAGTGACGTAACAGCCAATGGTGAGTTTCCCAATTTATGCTGAATTTAACTAACATTATTTTTAAACTCCGTACATATATATATTAATATTCATTGAAACTAAGTGTTTAATAACAACTGTTACACTAAACTTGCGTGTGTGTAGTGGATTAATAAAAATATAGATCATATAATTATACAAATCATATATAAACTATATTATCATTAAAACCAGACAATTTCATTGTTAAATATTTGTTTTTATTATATAATGACCTTTAATTTGGAGGAAGAGAAACTGGGGGAGGGACTTTATTGTGTTGGGTGTTTCAGTGTCACTTAGCTTTTTCAGATCTCTTACCCAGAACAAAACCTGCCCCGGAGCAGGTTAGCCGTGGAGTGTAAGTTACTATGGCGATGAACACCACTAAAAGTCAAGTTACTTTCATGGTACCTAAAACCCAGGATTGGCGCAAACTAATCTGAAACTTACCTGGCTAGCCAGCTAATCCAGCTTCATGGTACAGGCCCCTGACCATCAAGAATTTCTCCTGAGACTGCAGATCTGCACAGCTCAGGCTGCACAGCACAGATTTAGTATTAAGATTGTGAACCCCTTTATTAACAAAGGTGCTTTAGAGAGAAACTGATGGTTCTTCCAGCTGGTTAAATGACTCTTTTCATCGCTCCATTCCCCTGTTATGATGCGGTTCAACTCATGTCCACTCTCTGATTTCCTGTGTAAGTGTGTTTGTGTGTGTCTGTGTGTGTTTAGTCTAGTATTTCTTCATGATTTAGTTAAATAAAACCTATGAGCACACTATTGCGATCTGATTCTGATCTGTTTATTAATCAATGACACTGATAACGATTACGATCACAGCTACTGAAGACAGTTATTTCCTCTGTGGCCACGGGTAAATATCCTTTCTGAAGAGTTGATGGACGATGAGTACTGGCTGAACAGATTAATGATTGTAATATTAATTCAGCTAATCAAGTTAATTTGATAAACTGATTCAAATATTGATGATTAATTATAATGAGTTGTGATTAATTATTCATATTTCCTTTTTGAGCTAATTTGGTTAGATTTATACGGTTTTATGTGGTTGTCAGGTTTGTTGTCTGATAAATTAGAGATAATCTGTCACGGTTCACTAATCCGCTGTCTCATACTGTTGTCTGTGTGTAGGTTGTGGGGTGTGTCACTTGATTGTTCTGTGTGGGCGTCACCGCTGATCACTGATCAGCGGCAGCTGTGGATCATTACACCTGCCTATTTAACGCCATGTCTTTCGTCTCATGTTTGTCAGATCGTTGTGTGGAGTCCTGGTGTGTTGTCCTGTTGTTTCTCGTGTTGTTTGTTCCTGCTTGGATTCTCATCGCTGTTCCCTGGTTCCTGTCTGTTTCTCTGGATTACTCGCATTGGATACATTCACGGATCATCTCACGGACACACGGACTCTCTGCTTGGATTATCATTCACCACGGACATTCACCGCCCATCGAAGTCCCTGTGTTACCCCTCTCCTGCTGTCTGTGTTGCTACTGTGTGTGTTTGTCTACCCTCTTCTGGCGTGAAGCTCTAATAAAGAGATATTCCAACTGTATCCAGCCTTCTTTTCCGTGACATAATCAATAAGGAAGAAAAAGAAATAATCACATATCTATAGATGTGTACATTTACTGAGAATTTAGAAAGTGTCAATTACAATGAATACAGAAGCAATGGCCTGTTTGCAGAAGAACAGGAAGAATAAACATCAGTGAATAAAATACTAGTGTAGCCTTTATAAATACATACAAGAAACACATTGTGGTGATTGAGAATCTGTCTGACAGCACTCAACCAATGGTCTGTGAATTATGAACTGACATTACATAAACTTAATGAGGGGGGTGAAAACTTTTGATCAAGAAGATGATGTGCAAGTTTTTCTTATTTTGTTCAAATGATTAATATTTGTGCATATTCTGCAAGGGGTATGTAAACTTTTGAGCTCAACTGTACTTTCAGGTCACATGATTATGACGTCATGGGCAGAGATTGGATATGTGTTTCAGACGCCGGCTCCTGCGGAGGCAGTTGCTCTAGCCTGTTCTCAGGGAACCATGGTTACATGTGTAACCTGAAACGTTTTTCTCTCTCAAATATTAGTTTTTTTATTAAACACATAAACATCCACACAATTATAGCTGCATCATTTATCTAATTGGCTCTGTAAAATGCAGAAGGAGGAGAGGAGGAGAGAATGAGAGGAAGAAGAGAGAGGAGAAAGACAACATCATTCCATCAGTCATTCACATCATTGCTGTCAATAAGATTACAGATGCTGAAATATTGAAATCTATTTTCATGTTTTATTGTGAAAACATCAGTTGAAGAGTGTGTGTGATAGTTGTGTCATGAAGAGTGTGTGCTTGTGCTTCTCCACGATGAGGCTCCTTTCAGTCAGTATGAGCACCTGCAATTCCTGTGATTAATATTCATGTTATTCAGTATGATTGGTACATAATGAGTGATCACATAGAAATGCTGTAATTTGTCATACCTGAGTAAATTAATGTGGTACCAGGATCTTGTCTATCAAAATAAAAAGATTAACTGAAACATATAATGCCATGCCGTTTACTGATCTATATAACTGGAATATGAGAGGTTCGCTCTCACCTCTACAGACGTGTTGATCTGATCTTGTAGTAGATGAATCCAGCAGCTGCTATGATGATTCCCAGCAGCAGTGCAGCAGATTCAATAGTGAATATCAGCTGAATATCCCACTCAAACTCAGGAGCCGGCGGGTCTGTGAGGGACACATGTCGTACCGCGGTCATTTACCAGCACTGACAACTGAAAGCTGTTACTGATGTTTACAGTGCAGTGTTTGACCGGAAGGGTCTGTTTATATCTAGTATGATGCTGTATGTTTGCTAATGAAGGTGTGATCTGATGGCTCTTGTCTCTTACTCCAGTCGTAGATCATGGGTTTGGTGAAGCTGGCGTGCTCCACCATACAGGAGATCTTCTCTCCAGACGTGGGCGTGTATTCCAGCTCCGAGTGAATCTGGTAGTACCAGTCTCCATCAGGCAGCTCCTCAGTGGAGGTCACTTCAGACGTCATCTCCGCACCGTCCTTCAGCCAGGACACTTTGATGGGTTGAGGGTAGAAGTCGTACGCGCTGCACATGAGCAGAGCTGGATGTTTGCTGTCGCCCGGCATCACTGAACTGAGCTTCACCTTGGGCTGCACTGAACCAACAACAGCCACACCCTAAATCACATCGTACTGCGTGTATACTGCGATTACATAAAAGGTGCGATACACAGTTTATCAAATGATTTTATTTATTCTTAAATGTTTAAAGGAAGTGTTCTACATGAGCCTTGTGTCACATACCTGTTTTATTATAGATAGCTGCTTCGTTAACTTCAGCATTATGTTTGCAGAATACTTCCACTTGAGCCCTATATTGCTGTAAGATCGCTGGATCTTTGTTCAGCCTTTCTGCATTTTTCACTCCTAACGCTGTGAACCCCACAAACTGCCCCACAGTGCTGTTGAACTTCAAGTATGGATATTTATTGAAGTACAAGCCTTCAATGAACACCATGTCACTGAGATCAGGAGAGCTGTAGATGCACTGTGTCCACCGGTAATAATAATATCCATCAGCTGAAAAATAAAGTCTTCATAAGGTTATTTCTATAATAATTCTGAAACATCACATCATGGTCATGATATTGAAATACCTATAGAGTTTGTACATAGTCGCAGGAACACATTTTATCAAACCGGAAGACAAAAGAGAACAAGCGCAGTGCTTTAAGAGGTCAGCGAATCAGTGATTGCATTTGGCCATTGGATCAGAGCGCTGTCACTGATGCACATTCAACAGCATATAAAAGTGAAATCATCTTTAGAGTAATTTTATGAACAAATTAAAAAAGTAGATTTTTTTTCAAGCCATGTCATCTTAAATTCTAATACAGTGAAGGAGCTGTCGGTAGGGGGCGCTGCAGCACCCTGAGCTTGTACCTGCTTTCACTACCAGAAAACCATCATAACGAACAGTGTTTAAGAAAATGTTGCTGTTAAATCTTACCCAAAACTATTAAACACCAATGTCCATCACTACTTCTAATAATCTAATAATCATAATTTCTTCATTGTCTCTTAGTAAAGGCCATTTATCTCACCTGCTCCAGTGAATACAGACAGCATCAGAATGTGACGAAAGAGCTTTAACACAGACATTTTCACTCTCTACATCACAACTGAGAGCAGCAAATACACTGTTCATGTTAATGAGGTCAGTGTCTGAAACAACTGTCCAATCAGATGCTCTTTGTTCACGTGTCAGGTGTTGCTAAGCAATATCCTGCTTTCTTTTTTAAAATCACAGCTCAAAAAAGTAAATAATGATGCAGTAACAGATTAAACACAATGATCTTATGTAACCTCAGCATCTCACAAGAGATGAGAACTCAAAAAGGGCAACAACCACAGTGTGTTTCCTTGAAAATAACAATCTTTATTTAACAATATTCAGAAATATTGGCAAAGAATTGCCAATTGGCAAAGAAACCAAATCAACAACTAAAGAAATAACACACGGCAGTTATAACACACGGCAAATACTCTGCCAATAAGTGCACACTCACACTCCATCGCCAATAAAACAACACAAATTCCAAACTCACACTTCAAACTCCAAAGCATCAACAATCACCAAATCAAACCAGTTCAGCTTGATCCCCCACTCTAGAGTAAAGCATATAGTAAATACAAATGAGGATTTACTGTAGTTCATCGGCCCACAATTCACAAAAACAAAAGTCTCACAATACCTTTAATCACTTTCCAGACTCAGTTCAACATTGAGATCATACCCATTAAGCTACTGTTGCTTATAATCAAACATAAAAAACAAAGATTAAAATATAAAACTCAGTTCAAAGATTTAATTAAAAGGTTAGCTCACCCAAAAGTGCAATTTTTGTCAGTAATTATCTCATGTCGTTCCACACCCGTAAGACCTTCGTTCATCTTCAGAACACAAATTAAGATATTTTTGATGAAATCAATGAGCTTTTTTTAATCTCTCATATAGAAAGCAATGAAATTACCACATTGAAGGTCCAGAAATATAGTAAAAACATTATTAAAACAGTCATGTGACTACAGTGGTTCAACCTTAAAGGTGCTGAAGAACATGTTTTTATAAGATGTAATATAAGTCTAAGGTGTCCCCTGAATGTGTCTGTGAAGTTTCAGCTCAAAATACCCCATAGATTTTTTTTAATTAATTTTTTTAACTGCCTATTTTGGGGGATCATTAACTATGCACCGATATAGGTTGCGACCCCTTTAAATCTCGTGCTCCACGCCCCAAGAGCTCACGCTTGCCTTAAACACATAAACAAAGTTCACACAGCTAATATAACCCTCAAAATGGATCTTTACAAAGTGTTCGTCATGCAGCATATCAGATCATGTGAGTATGGTATTTATGTGGATGTTTACATTTGATTCTGAATGAGTTTGAGGCTATGCTCTGTGGCTAAAGCTAACATTACACACTGCTGGAGAGATTTATAAAGAATGAAGTTGTGTTTATGAATTATACAGACTGCAAGTGTTAAGAAATGAAAATACTGATGGCTCTTGTCTAATGCCTTGAACATGGGCTGGCATATGCAAATATTGGGGGCGTACATATTAATGATCCCGACTGTTACGTAACAGTCAGTGTTATGTGAGATTCGCCTGTTCTTCAGAGGTCTTTTAAACAAATGAGTTTTATATAAGAAGGAGGAAACAATGGAGTTTGAGACTCACTGTATGTCATTTCCATGTACTGAACTCTTGTTATTCAACTATGCCAAGATAAATTCAATTTTTAATTCTAGGGCACCTTTAATGTTACGAAGTGACAAGAATACTTTTTGTGCTAGAAAACAAAACAAAAAAAATCTTCACATACTTCACATGCTTTATATTTTTAAACCACAGATGCAAAAAAATGTCATTATTGTCATATATGAAATTTGCATAGTGTTTGGAGGCTATTATGTCCTGTGAATTTAGAACTGGAACTCCCTCGCCCTTTGAAATTCACGCCCTAGACTCAGTTCCCCCACATTTCCAGCCATGTGACAAACTTACCATATTTAGACCAAATTTACTTTGTATTATTTTATATTTGCGTCAATAATAAGTACCATTTTATCAAATGGTAAGAAAATGTTACGGTAAAATTCCTCATATTTATTTTCAAGAATCCTGATGGTTTAATAATGCTGTTAGTGCTGCTAGATTGTCTGGATTCTGTCTGTAGTTTCTTTGTATTTTGATTTCACCTTCCCTGTTCTTCTTTTGCCTTTGTTTTCTGCTCATTGGTTTCTACAGTTTCTGATTTCTCACATACCAGTTTCTGTTCCTGTTATTCACTTCACATCATGTTTCTTTAACAGAAACTTTTTAATTAATTTCTACTCCATATGTCTATTTCAAAAGAAACTTGAACTGCTAAAATGAGTGTTTTATATCAATGTAAAATGTTCTTCTGTATGTCCATTTCTCCTCATTCTTCATTTACAACAGCTTTTTCCAGGGAAAGTTGCATATGCAAAGCAATCAGTAAAACTGCCATTGATATTTAAATGTTTATTTGGAATATGAGAAAAAATGGGATTCAAGATTGCAAGATTTAAGAATACTTCATTTTCAAACACATTTAATTTGCTTTATTAACTGCTAGAGCAGCAAAAGTTACTTTGCATATCTTTAAGTACAAAAACAGTTAAGCATCTCAGTCCATGACAACAACAACTACATTTAGGTAGCAAAAGTGTCTATTTTTAATGATTAAGTCAAGCTTATGTTTTGTTCCGATTGCTTGATGAACTGTAAATATAATGTATGAACAGTGCTACATAGAAATTAGCAAGCAAAGATTTCATGAGGTGATTTCATCCAAGGTTCAACCAGATCTTTGCATTTATGTATCCGTCGATCTTCAACACCAGCGGTGGTGTCCGTCGTCTCAAATCACAAACAAATGCACTGTATCACTGTATTCAAAATCATTGTGAAACTGTCTTTATTGGTAGGTCCATTGCATGAAATGTTTTTCTTTTTTTGCCATATCCGTGTTGTCAGTCGCAGCTCCTTTAATAAAGAAGAAGATTCCCGTCGCCACTCCTAGCAGCGCCAGAGTGAATCCAGCTCCACAGAACAGGGCCGGACCCAGACTGGGCGGGCGAGCAGCCGTCTCTCGGACACCTGTTGATCATTGTGAGGTGTGTGAACGTTACAACAGCTGCTTAGCAGATGCATTTTCAACACGATGTTTCATTGTAAAAACTGGTGAGTGACTGTCAGTGCTGTAATGCTGACGTCATTTGTCACAGAATGATGACTGTTCTTATATACGTACAATCATTCGTTATCATGAAGATCATGAACAACTGGGAATAACACAAATGATCCTTAACCGGGAGTTTGATTGACAAGCGATCTAACCAATCATAATGCCGAATCTGCCATTCTGTCCAACAAAGCAGTCAGGAGTTAGAAGATTTACCTTGGTGGACTTGAAATTGAAAAATGGTGTGTACTGACGTCTTTCTGCGTTTGAAACAACATTGATTCTCATGTTCATTCATGTTTATTTGATGCTATAAATGATCTAGTAGGAAGAGATGATCGATTCACAAGCCACTTGATCTGAGGAGCTACAGCGATCTGTCACGACACATTAAAGAGCCATAAAAAGCTTTTTATTGTTTGAATTTCTTAAAAAACTACACACTTTGAAAGCTGGGACTTTAATATAATAAGTAACCTGCTCTGTCTTGTCTGTCGTTGTGTTGTCAGTGTCCTCTTTGCTCCATGATGCATTTATCACTGTGTGTGGTGTGACAGCGCCACGGCTTGTCGGACAAAGCAACAGTTACTAAGAGTGGCGGGTCTTTGCGAAGGGTCAATTGACTGTAGTTTGATTTGATTTCTCTTTGAGAGCGGCTCTTACCCCATATTTTGGTCTGTGGTCCCTGGAGGGCTCTGTGGTTCACCGTACAGCTGTAAATGTCTCTCTCTTCAGGAATGATCTTCAGAGAGGAGAATATGTGGAAGGATCCATCGTTCCTCGGTCGGTACTGGCTCAGACTCGCTCCTTCTGTCACAATGACATTGTTCTTAGCCCATGAGACGCTGACAGGTGGAGGAAAGAACCCCGTCACATGACAGATGAGGGTGTTTTCAACACCCAGCTGAACATCGTCCTTTGGATAGATGAAGGTCTCAGGAGGGTCTGTGAACACGGAAAACTCTGTTGAACTTTGCAGGATTCAAATAAAATTCATTCATAGGAAAACAAATCAGATACAGTTGTGAGACAAAACTCACTCTTGATAACACTGAATGCATAATATGGAGCTCATTTCATTTCTCTTTTCCAAACTGATTTATGTCAATGTTAGTACAGGAAGACTTTAAATCTCATGCAAAACTGTAGTCATACTTGAAATTCACATCATACCCATTTCCTCTGCTGGCCTCTTGTAAGCTTTAATGCATACATCTAAGTTTTGTTTGCATACTTCTTGATCTGCAACGCTCGCCTCATAAAATCCTGGAAAGGTCATAGGATCTGCAAAATCAGGTAATGTAACTACTCCCATCTTCTGAGTAAAGTCAGCATGCCATATCTCCTCTCCGTCAGATCCATACATAGACTCTTTTTCTGTATCAGAGCATCCATTAATGGTGAAAAAGTTGTGTGTATCTGAAATGAAAGAAACATCAAAAGATAAATGAGAAATACCAAGAGAAATAAAAGGAATTTACACAAAACCACTGATTTAAAGCACCAGTAGTTTTTAAATGTGCCAATGTGCTAAATGACTACTTAGAATCAACCATTGGTAGTCAACTAGTCATCGACTGCTTGAATGATCAGATAAACATATCACAGTGTAGTTATTACACAACATTACCAATCTGTGGAAGGATTTTAATATACAGAGCATGAACTTACACTGAGCATCAGCTGAGATGAAAACAGCGAGGGTAAGACAGGCCAGATACAGATCCATCTTTGTTGATGACAGTGGAACAAACACAGAAACAGACTTTAAAGGCGATCGCTGAGATGATTTAGTTCCAGTTTCATAAGCACATCCTCCACTCAGAATTGGCGCTCGCTGTGACACTGCAGTATCTAGATAAAAAGAAGTAGTTTTTCCTGTTTCAGCTCAGGCTACAGTCATGTGACTCCTTCACTCAAAACTGTAGTTTAAGATTTGTGCTCTAGCCTGAATAGACTGTCAGTCTACATGTGCAAATAAAAATGTTTCCAATGAAAAAAATTCCTACAAAAAAACAACAACTGAGGACCTTATTCAGTGTTTAATTGCAGCATTAAATTATCCGATTGAATTTTTTTTGTTTAATTGCAACAAGGAAACGGATTGAGCAGCTGCAGGAAATCTACAAGATCAAAGCTGATTAAAACATGAGAACTCTTTATTTTAAGCTTCGAACTAATGCGGTGGCGTAATGGCTTGCCCTGTCAGGCGCTTTGACAGATGCATGTGCGTCCTTAGTGCAAAATGTTCATTCTACGGCTACATCATCCCTTTTGTTTTTCATAAGCATACTGAACATCAACAAAAAGGCAATCACAATTGAAAGATTTACAAACAGTAAGTTAAAGACAAAGGAAAGAGAGTGAACATAAATAAATGAATAAATAAATAAAATTCAAATAAAATGTAGGGGTGTAGGAATTGTATTTCTTTAAGTTATAAAACCAAAATCATCCATTAAGGAGAACAGATACTATGCTTTGCTCTGCAAAAAATGCTGTTCTTAGAGTTTTTGTCTTGTTTCTAGACAAAATATCTTAAAGTTCTTAAATCAAGAAGCAATTTTCTTGGCAAGTAAAAATTATTTTCTTGTTTTCAGAAAAAATGTCAAAATTAAGTGAGTATTTCCTTAAAACAAGAAAAATATTCTTATATTCAAGCAAAATTATTTTATATCAAACCAAAAATAAGCTATATAATCTTGTTTTTAGTTTGATTAAGATTATTTTGCTTACCCCACTGGCAGATTAAAGGAAAAGCTCACTTAATTTTGACTTATTTTTCCTAAAAACAAGAAAATAATTTTTACTTGTCAAGAAAATGCTTCTTGATCTAAGAATTTTTAGATATTTGGACTGGAAACAAGACAGAAATTCAAAAAGTAAGAACAGCATTTTTTGCAGTGTTGGATTTTTCATCCCTCTCAGTGTTTCCAGATATACTCGAAATTCCTCTTTAAAAAAAAAATAATCGTGGGGGAGTTTTGAAAAATGTACATTTGTGTATGTAAAATTTCAACAAAAGCAACATATTATTTATTACATAAGATACCTTTTTATCCTCAATTAACAAACCACATTTAACAGTTTCCCATGACATTGTTAATCTTGCAGGGTATTTCTTGTTGCATCCAGTTGAATGCATCTTTCCAGAATGTGATTACCAAATTACACAGAAAAACAAGAGTTCAACCGTTTCTATCTCTAACTTGCATATTTGACATAATGAGTCTCCTACATTAAAACTTATTCTTAAAAATTCTTTTGCAGGGTATATATATGATCAGTGGTGGAATGTAACGAAGTATTTGTATTTCGTTACTGTACTTAAGTAAATTTTTACGTATCTATACTTTACTTAAGTAAAAAAAATAATGCATACTTATACTTTTACTCAAGTAGATTTTTCAGCAATTATCTGTACTTTGTACTCCACTACATTATTAAAATGCGTGTCGTTACATCCTTCCGAATCTTGCATAAAAAAAATTTTGGTCGACTGACGTTTTGGCGTTGCTGGCCAATGCACGTTGAAACAGATCGGAGATCTGATTGGTCAAAGAACTCACGCGCTCAGCGCGCGTTTTGAAACAACACAAGCGGAACTGATGTAAATCGAAGAAAAGGACACGGTGGACACCAAATATCAAACATGGACGAAGAGCCAACAACGTCGACTGAGCTTGAGCCTGTGCCCTGCAGCTCTGATTCTGAGAGACATCCCTGGCCTTATTTAAGCAAGTTATTTGAATTTAAAGGTTCAAAGAATGACTCCTGGCGTTTTCAATGTGTCAAGTGCCTACCTCAACGCAAAGAACTGTTGGCGTTTAAAACTCCCCTTCAAATTTGAAAGAACACATAGAGGTAAGACATGCAATGCTAGTTATTAATATTTAAGTTAAAACTTGCTATGACATGGTGCTATGACTGTTATAGAAAAACAGATGTCAACATAACAAAAATATCACACCAGTATAATATTTGTTTGACGTAAGTTAGTGGTACCCTAACAGGGCAACTTCTTTAGCTGGTTATTAGCAAAGCAGGGACGATAGCTTGCTAGTACGTTACATTTTTGGAGATGAGCAAACTACTGCTATATCTGTACATTCGTAGTTGGCTAAAATAGCTGTTTGTTTTGACTCGATGAAAAATGTTCAAACTTTTTATACGGCGTCGGCCCCTAGCTTCTTTACCATACAACATTGGGTATTTAGTTGACATTCACAAGTAAGCATGCAGGCAAACTATATCTTGGTTTGATTTGATTGTGAACAATTTTGAACTATGACAGTTGTTTTTCGTCAATATCATGACATTTTTTAGAATTTGCAAACATATATATATATATATATATACACAGTGCAGGCCAAAAGTTTGGACACATTACTATTTTTAATGTTTTTGACAGAAGTTTCTTCTGCTCATCAAGCCTGCATTTATTTGATCAAAAATACAGAAAAAAATGTATATTGTGATATATTATTACAATTTAAAATAATTGGTTTTCAATTTATTATACTTTAAATTATCATTTATTTCGGTGATGCAAAGCTGAATTTTCAGGATCATTACTCCATTCTATCAAATGATCCTTTAGAAATCATTCTAATATGATGATTCATTATCAAAGTTGGAAACAGTTCTGCTGCTTAATATTTTTTCATAACCTGTGATACTTTTTTAGGATACTTTGATGAATAAAAGAAAGAAAAAGAAAAAAGAAAAAAAAGAAAAAAAGAAGCAATGTTTTCAAGATAGAAATCTTTTATAACAACAATATACACTACTGGTCAGTATTTGGGGTCAGTAATTTTTTTCTTTATTTTTTTTTTAAATAATCATAATTTTATTCAGCAAGGATGTGTTAAATTGATAAAAAGTGATAATAAATAAGATTATATTTTAAAAAAAAAAATTTTATTTTGAATAAATGCAGTTCTTTTAACCTTTTATTCATCAATATATTAGGCAGCAGAACTGTTTCCAACACTCATAATAAATCAGAACATTAGAATGATTTCTAAAGGATCATGTGATAGACTGGATGTCACATGTGAAACTGAAGACTGGAGTAATGATCCTGAAAATTCAGCTTTGCATCACCGAAATAAATGATAATTAAAGTATAATAAATTGAAAACCAATTATTTAATTGTAATAATATATCACAATATTACATTTTTTTCTGTATTTTTGATCAAATAAATGCAGGCTTGATGAGCAGAAGAAACTTCTTTCAAAAACATTAAAATAGTAATGTGTCCAAACTTTTGGCCTGTACTGTATATGTATGTATATATATATTATATATATATATATATATTATATCTATATATATATATATATTTAGCAATTTAGCGCGAAAGTATATGCGAATATCAAACCAATTTTACCCGTGTGATATGCTTGGTTGTAAGTGTCAGTAGCTTGTCTTTTTTAGTCTAAAGATGTAATCACGTTGGTTTCGCGTTTCAGTGCCCCATACACTGTGGTTTTGTATTAACGTAAATGTAAAATCCTGTAACTTTAGGGTCCAAACTCTTAGTTTACATGGCAAATACAGTAGCTTTTTGCTTGTGTGGTACTTACATGTTGCCAGTCATAACAAAGTAATATGCTAGTAAGATTGTAAGGTTAGTGTTTGCACTTGCACTTAACTAGTAGTGGTTTAGATTAATTGTTGAACCCTTAAAAATATTTTACATTATGTTGTGAGATTTATTTTGGTTGTAGATTGACTATATTACTAAATACTAATACTACTAATGCTAAACGTGTATTAATTCTGTTGTCACTATCTTTTATAGAGAAAGCACAGACCACTTCTGAAGGAGTACTTGGCAGCAACTTCTTCTAAAAAGAAGGGGACATTGTTTGCTGATGGAGGCTCTTCAATAAAGCAGCGAAAACTTGAGGACATCAAAGCATCTCAGAAGACCATAGACCTTGCAGTGGTTAACTTTATTGTCCAGGGTTTGCACCCTTTTGGAGTAGTAGAACAGACTGGGTTTGTTGATTAATACATTGTACTCAACCTGATTACACAGTCATGTCACGTACAACATTGAGAGAGAGAATTGATAAGTGCACAAAGCAAATGAAAGAAAAATTGAAGAATGCAATGCAGACTGTTAAGTATATCGCCACGACTACAGACTGTTGGACAGCTCATAGGCAAAGTTTCATTGGGGTTACTGCCCACTGGATAGAGCCAGATACCCTAGAAAGAAAGTCTGTGGCTCTGGCTTGTAAAAGGCTGAAAGGGACACATTCTTATGATGTGTTAGCCAGTGCACTTAATGATATTCACAGTGAGTAACATCCGTGAAAAAATTGTGCCTCAAACTTTATTAAGGCCTTCCGAGTTTATGCATGTGAAGATGAAGGAAGTTCAACTGAAGATGAGAGTAAAGGTGTGAATGACAGTGAAGAGGAGGATGCAGAAGAGGAGACAGAGGGTGTTGAAGTGGAAGCTTTGATGGAGGAAGAAGATGAGTGTTCTGAATATCAGCTTCCAAAGCATCACCGTTGTGCCTGTCATATTCTGAATTTGATCTCAACCGTAGATGCCAGAAAAGCTGAATCAAATGTTATGTACAAGAAGATATCTCATGCAGCATTTGCCAAGTGCTCAGCTCTTTGGAATAAGAGTGCCCGGTCATCTACAGCTGCAGAGGTTATTGAGAGGGAGTGCAAGCTGCAATTGATCCGTCCAGTTGAGACCAGGTGGAACTCTCTCTTCCTTGCAGTTGAGCGAATACTGAGGATAATTAGGGAAAGTGGAGAAGGAGTCGTCAGAGCAGTGACCATTGCACTTAAAGTCCCAATGTAAGTTTTTCATGGAGCAGATACGTAGTTGTGATGTGGTAGGCTATTGATTGTGTGAAATAATGTTGTTTACTAATGATTTACTCCATTTAATTGAACTGCAATAGTGTAGCCTATGCTTATCATGCTGACATTATGCATGTTCTCACATGGTGTTTTACAGGTTCAGCCCTGCAGAACTTGCTTTCTTGTCTGACTATGCATCAACCATGAACCCAGTCTCTAAGGCACTCAACATATTGCAGGGAGAGGTGGATGTCCACATGGGATGGCTGGTACCCACTATAACGCTCCTAACTGTGAAGCTGGACCGCCTCCAAACTTCATCCAAGTTCTGCCAGCCACTGATCTCTGCTCTTCAGGAAGGAATACAGCAGCGGTTTGGAAAAATGATGAATGACCCAGAACTCATATCTGCTGCAATTTTACTTCCTAAGTTTCGCACATCATGGACAAGCAATGAAAACTTGCTAAAGTTGGGTAAGTCATTTAAATAATTTCTTTGTCAAGCATTCATTTGTTAATAGAATAATGGGTAGTGGTTCATTTTAACCAATATATGTTATTTTCAAAGCTAACTGGTATTTTAAAAGGCTAGACAGAAATACTCTTCATTCATGTTTGGATTTTTTTTTTGTGCAGGCATGGACTACATCAAGACACACATGGAGGAAGAGCCAGCCTTATCATCACCTGGTAGCCATTCTGGATCTGAGGAGGAAGACTTTTTTGGCCTTATGAAGGGAAATGTCCACGAAACCACAAAACAGTTGGATGCCTATCTGGCCAACACTTCTACCTCAATGGACATACTCAAGTCAGTGCCCACAGTTTTTAATTTGTCCCTGAAGCTCAACACACCATTGCCCGCATCAGCAGCATGCGAACGAATGTTTAGCACAGCAGGGCACATTTTTTCTGCAAAAAGAGGCAGGCTAGGATCAAAAAGCTTTGAGAACCAAATTTTGTTGAAATTGAACAAAAACTATTGGTAATGCTATGCGGAACCAAATACAGTATTAGGGCTCTAATACTCTCATGTTCTATAGGGGCATTTTGCCCTTTTGACCTTTGATTGCCTGGCTAAAATTTTTATTTGAAGGTCCTTTGTTTTTAAGTTTCTTATCGTAACATCTGCCTTTATATTGACTTCATTGTTTTTCACATAGGTTCTGTTTTTTTGTCCTGTTAATGTTAGGTTGATCAGAGTTCTAAATAGCAATATTGCTTGCATGTTTTAGAGAAGCACTCACCCTTGTCAAATTTTGTTTGGTGCTTATTTTTTCTCATTCTAATGTGTTATACATTATTAGCCTAATGCTTTTGGATTTTCTGTAATCAATGGAGTATAAGCCTCAAATGCAGTTTTAGCTACGTTTTCCCCATGCAGGCCTAGGTAAAGGACTAAAGCAACTGTTGTTGAGCAGAATAAAACTGGTCATACAAATTTGATTAAAGTGTTCAGAATAACACTCACCTGTGTACTTTTGAGTTTTTTTTTACTGCTCTTAATAGTATAGTAAAAATAAAATAAATTGTATGTCATAATTGGCTTAGCCTAATTATTATTTAATGAGTAATAAGTAAATAACCAGATTTTTACAGTGTCAGTATTGCACAACAACTCTTTCCAGTACACAATAGATTGTTTGTGATTGTTACAATTGAACAGCCCAGACATTGAGACAACTGATTGTACTTTTACTTAAAAAAATACTTTAAAGTAAATTTAAAAGTATGTACTTATGACTTTTACTTAAGTAAGATGTTGATGTAGTAATTATACTTTTACTTAAGTATATATTTTGCAGGGTAGTTATACTTTTACTTAAGTACTAAACTTAAGTACTTCCTCCACCACTGTATATGATTCATAATTTTGAAGTGCACCTCTTTACATTTAGAGGTTAACAGGAAATGAAAGAAAATTGGTTCTAATTTCACTTCTTTCTTCTCATAATGGTGTAATATATAAGCTCTCTTTACAGGTCCTGGGAAATGCTGTATTAAACAATTCCTCAAAAATTTGTTAGAACATTTTCTATGACCAAAGCTTACATTTTCTATTGTAAGATCTTGTAATACGGCTATATCCTCATCTGTAAATGTTAAAAATTTAACAAAATAAATACAAATAAAAATTATCAAAATAAATCGTTAGTTGCGGCCCTATTTCACGTTCTGTAGATGGCGTTACAATTACGAGCATCGTCAAAGAATTGTTACACTCTGCGTTTCAGAGGGTTCCTGCTGCAAGTGAGAATAAACAACAAAATGCTAAAAATTTAATTACAGTAGAACTAGACAAAGGTAAATAGCAATCCTTTTAATGATTGTTGTTATGGAATAAGTACCTCCCTTTAGAGCGAATGTATATTGCTGAAGGCATTGAACCTGTGTTTGCCTTGATTGTGGCTGGTGTAACTGGTGTCATTTGGAGAGGTATAATCCTCCTGTGCCAGTCGACGTTGCAGAGCTCAATTTCCTGAGCTCTAAGGACAGGAAATGTCCTTGTCAGCAAATCACAGAAATCACTCTCATTCATTGATAAAGGGACAACTGTCTCTTTATAGATGGCCTCCTATTAAAGAAGAAGATACACACTTAAATCATTTTATCACATAATATGCACCATTAAAAAAAAATACTAAATACTAAAATAAAAAATAGTAAATACTTGTGTGTTGGCGTGAGAATATGTGCTTCAGGATCATCCTACACTGAAAGTCTGGGAGTAATCGTCTATGTGGCTTCTGTCGCAGCCTGAATCTGCTCTTCTCTGAAACATTCTCAGTCTGGAACAGAGAGAAACAAGAGTAAAGTGTGTGCCAAACACTACATGTTAACTTGATGCAATTAGCCAATAACCACATGTCCTAAAAGACGCAAGTGCCACATACCTCTCAACTAATGGGACATTACTTTCATTGCTTGAATTTGCAATGGCATGATCAGCAGCAACGTTAAATCGTTGTATTAAATTAAAGATATGATCTCTTCTGGGACTCATCTTTGTTCATCCTCAACCTGCTACTGGCGGGAACCAATTAACACACACGCTCTTTGAACATTTATCTCTGATTGGTCCACACACACTTATATTTCCCCACCCGACCATACAGTAAAAACCACTAAATGTCAGTGATATATATTAAAATGTTTAGTTTGATATTTTACAGAACATGTCCCAAACTGTATACAGAAGACAGGGAGAGGAAAAATAGCGATAGGAGTAATTTCTCAAGATGTAGGGTTTGTGTTAAACAAACAAACATGCATTTTGACCAGCTTAAACAGCTCATGACCATTTCAACCAGCTCAAATCAGCTGCCAATGCTTCAAAACATACGTAACCAGCATATGCTGTTTTTTTTTTTTTTCCAACAGGGCACTGCTCCGGGTGTGAGTTCACAGTGTGTGCGTTATTATATTAATAATAAAGATGATAGCACTTCAGGTGATAAAGGTCATCCTCTGTGTTCAGTCTTTTAAACTACTCCTCAACATGCATGCAGTGTAAATAAAGCAGTTACATTAATGAGATTAATGACAGTAGTCCGCCTCCACACCCCCGTGCTAATGGTAGGCTAATGATTGTTTCTAAAGCCATAACTTAGCAAAACTGTCTATTAAAGAAGTACACGAAAAACAAGAAAAATGAACATGAATTTTTCTTTTTTTTTTCCATTTTTCATCAACTTCAACCTGAAAACTGACATTCAGAGAGAGAGAGAAATGTAGTAAAGGAGCTGATCACTGGCCTGATTACTGCAGGCTCCTCCCACTCGCCCTCCTCCACCAATCAGAACGCTGGAAGACTCATTGATCACAGCTGCACTGGAGTACAGGAGCTTTAAAAAGCTCTTGTGGTGAATCAGTGTCTGTCTGACGCTCGCTCAGATCTCTCTCATTTTCCTCCCTGCGGTATGGTAATATAATGTTTCCTCCTTTCAGCTCCAGTCTCTTCTGGGCTGTTTGTTCTTTTGGCTTTTATCAGTTTGGGCCTCTATGTTGGGCTCATTATGGGGAAACCTTTTGACAAAACCATTTTCAGTCTCTTACCCATTTATTCATGAGTTTCTGTCCAGCTGACAATCTCCATGAAGAAAAGTTTGGCCTCAGACTATTTCAAACCAGAAGAAAAGAAGTGGATATTTCTCAGCATTGATGATGATGCAGTATAAGATGGTTGTGTTGGTCAGTGAATCCTGAAAACAGATGCTGTGTGGCGGTTTCCACACTTCATGAAGCAGCACAGCCATTTTCAGCTGTGAGGAGAAGAAAGGTTTCATCTCAGCAGGATTTCTGAAGATCAGTGTTTGTTTGAAATTAACTCAAGATATAATATTGTATGAATAAAACACAGACTAAGGTTCACATTGCATCGGTAATGAATAGGATCCAGAATAACATTAATTTGTGTCCTAAACACTGATATGTAATGTTGATTCAACAATATTATTGTTATTTGTCCAGCATTGTTTCAACATTAAACGTGATACTGAACCAGCATCCCTTCATAATGTTGATTCAATGATTGATTTTTGTTAATCTCAATATTGTTTCAACAGTAACTGAGGGTGTAAAAGTAATGTCGAAAGAGTATCACTTTATAATGTTGAATCAATAATATTACCATTGATTTGAGGTTGAAATTTCAACATTGTTTCAACATTAGCTGAGGGTACAAGAATGATACTGAAGCAACATCACTTTCTAATGTTAATTCGATGCAATTGGCATTGTAAGACTTGGTTTTCCTGCTAAGACAAAAGTGGAAATCAAACAAAGTTCATCTGGAGAGAACATCTCAAAGAAACAGCATAAGACACTGCCTTGCCCAAACTCTCCTCACTCATCTATACAAACACTTGCCCCCAGACTTCAGTCACTGAAAGCTCTCTAAGAAAGACTTTACACTGTGTATGATGCATTATGTGAATCTATTGTTTTTTCACTTTCATGTTTGGTATCATTTTAAAGGGTTAGTTCACCCAAAAATGAAGTTTGTTGCCCTCATGTCGTTGCACGCCCATAAGACCTTCATTCATCTTCAGAACATGCTCCGACTATCAGACTAACAGTAGCATGTGGTGACGGACACATCCGTGCTTCATCTAAAACAGGGGTTTTCGACCTGTGGGGGCGCGAGCACCTGATCTTTAGTCTTCCATGAGAGGGGCAGTTTGACTATTCTGCCAGCTAATTGTTGGCTATGTTACAGCAGGTTTGATGCAACTGAATTTGAGCAAAAACAGGAGTGAAATTGGATAAACGTAGGGGTGCGTGTGTACCAAAGGTTGAAAACCTTTTTATTAACTTTTTTAGTTAGTGAGTGTGTGTGGTTATAAAAATACATCAACAATGAACAACAGTCTTTAACCCTCTGGAGTCTGAGGCTGATTTGGGGCTTGGAGAAGTTTTGACATGCCCTGACATTTGTGTTTTTTTCAGTTGTTCATAAACATATAAATGACAAAAGTGTCATTACACTGTATTCACTGGTGTCAAAAGTATTCACATTCATTACTCAAGTAGAAGTATAGATACTAGGGTTTAAAAATACTTCTGTAGAAGTTGAAGTATCAACTCAAGCGTTTTACTCAAGTAAAAGTGTAAAAGTACTGGTTTCAAAACTACTTAAAGTATAAAGTAAAAGTAATGTAGGGGAAAAAATGCCATTAAGGACAAAAGCTTAGGCCGCGCCACAGGGGCCTATTGTGTACTCCACCTCCTCAAAAAAACATTTTTCTAAAGGCCATAATGACTATAATGTTATATTAAAATGTTAATGTTGAAAAATTTGGGATGCACTAGGCTACCCGTTTCAGCCGCATATATGTCCATTGAAAATGAATGCATTTTAGTACAATGCAAATACATTAAAGCACCATATATGTGTACTACTGACCATTAACATGGGTTTTATGGAGCGGAAGATATCATGACTAGTTGCCTATAAGTATTCTAATGGTGCAAAAAGTCAAACTTCAGAGGCATTAATAACCTTTATTGGAATGTAAATGTACATCCAAGCTTAACTGCAGACATTTGTGAGGGCAACGGACAAGAAAAATGCGGGTAGTTTTGGTGTACCCAGGGCAGGCTTAGTAACAATCAGGGCTTGACATTAACACCTGCCAGCTGTTTTCAGCTGTTTCAGTTCACACCGCACCAACAAACGCCAGCAAACTCTCTGTTGGAGTTTGTTGGATAGGTGTTGGCGTTGGTCGGAGTCTGTTTACCCGACTGAACATGTTTAAAGGTGCCATCGAACGTTTTTTTACAAGATGTAATATAAGTCTAAGGTGTCCCCTGAATGTGTCTGTGAAGTTTCAGCTCAAAATACCCCATAGATTTTTTTTAATTAATTTTTTTAACTACCTATTTTGGGGCATCATTAAATATGAGCCGATTTATGCTACTGCCCCTTTAATTCTCGTGCTCTCTGCCCCCAAGCTCGCGCTTGCCTTAAACAGTGCATAAACAAAGTTTACACCCTCAAATGGATCTTTACAAAGTGTTCGTCATGCATGCGGCATGTATGCGTCGGATTATGTGAGTATTGTATACTGTTATATTGTTTACATTCTGAATGAATTTGAGGCTGTGCTCTGTGGCTAATGGCTAATGCTACACTGTTGGAGAGATTTATAAAGAATGAAGTTGTGTTTATGAATTATACAGACTGCAAGTGTTTAAAAATGAAAATAGCGACGGCTCTTGTCTCCGTGAATACAGTAAGAAACGATGGTAACTTTAACCACATTTAACAGTACATTAGCAACATGCTAACGAAACATTTAGAAAGACAGTTTACAAATATCACTAAAAATATGATGTTATCATGAATCATGTCAGTTATTATTGTTCCATCTGCCATTTTTCGCTATTGTTCTTGTTTGCTTACCTAGTCTGATGGTTCGGCTGTGCTGCTCCAGACATTAATGCCTGCCCTTGTCTAATGCCTTTCATAATGTTGGGAACATGGGCGGGCATATGCAAATATTGGGGCGTACACCCCGACTGTTACGTAACAGTCGGTGTTATGTTGAGATTCGCCTGTTCTTCGGAGGTCTTTTAAACAAATGAGATTTATATAAGAAGGAGGAAACAATGGAGTTTGAGACTCACTGTATGTCATTTCCATGTACTGAACTCTTGTTATTTAACTATGCCAAGATAAATTCAATTTTTGAATCTAGGGCACCTTTAATCGGCGTTTGTTTGGTCGTTTGAGCAGCCAACAAACTCTGACGTAATCTGACCTGTTCACGAACCGTTGCCATGACGATGAGGCAAGTCCCCTTTAAAGACAGCTGTTTGATCGCGCCTGCGCCTCACGCGCACACAACAAAGCACTGGAAACGTGACATCGCAGCTTGTTCGTTATAAAAAATAAAATACAGTTTAAAAAAAAACATATAAAAGGTACAATAGTCTGTAGTGCAATCCGTGCCATTCAGCAAGAGCACTGCTCCACTTCACTGAAAGAGAGAGGTATACCATGAGAGCAATGCAGGTTTACCTTAAGTTTCGTTTTAAATTAATTCGTTTTGGCTTGTTTAGCTACATGGTTGTATATGACTATGTGTCACATAAATAAAAGGGTCGCGCTTAAAAAAAAAAAAAAGTTTAAAAACCGGTGTATACGATTTAAACGTCTCTCTACCGAACTAACATTACGTTACCTAGCTTAATTTGCAGAGGACGAAGAGAAAGCACCCGTTTGATAGCCTAAATGAGCCAGTAGTGTAGAAATAATAACTTATAAGAATCATCTTTTTTGAGTAATGCCCCCAACACTGACTATTACTGCGTTCACGTCACCTCGTATTTACCGGAATCTTGAGATGACAACACGTGACGTTATATTCGGAGCTGTTTACGTCCTTTTGGTCCTTGGACTGGAATTATGCGTTACCATGACACCACTATCAACACATTTAGTCATTTACTTAATTTAGTCATTTAGCAGACGCTTTTATCCAAAGCGACTTACAAATGAGAGTAAATCAGTCAAATCAACATGAGAACAACAATTTGCAAGTGCAGTGTGAAGTCACAGTTATGTCAGTAAAGAGCTCATTGCAAGAATTTTTTTTTTTTTTTTTTTAATAAATACACAAATAGATAGAAGAATATTAGTCAAGGCAAGTGCTACTATCACTGGGTCAAGTGCTGACGAAAAAGATACGTCTTTAGCATTTTTTGAAAATGGCTAAAGACTCAGCTGCTCGGATAGAGCGTGGCAGGTCATTCCACCAACCAGGAACAGACCCGGAGAAGGTCCCGTGAGAGTGATTTTGTGCCTCTATGTAATGGCATCACAAGACGCCGTTCACTTGCAGAACGCAAGCTTCTGGAGGGCATGTAAGTCTGAAGTAGCGAGTTAAGGTATAGCGGTGCAGAGCCAGCGGTCGTTCTGTAGGCAAACATCAGAGCCTTGAATTGGATGCGAGCAGCTACTGGCAGCCAGTGCAGACTGACGAGGAGAGGAGTGACGTGCGCTCTCTTCGGTTCGTTGAAGACCAGTCTCGCTGCAGCATTCTGGATCAGTTGCAGAGGCTTGATAGTGCATGCTGGAAGGCCAGCCAAGAGAGCATTACAGTAGTCCAGTCTGGATAGAACAAGAGCTTGGACAAGAATTTGTGTGGAATGTTCCGATAGGAAGGGTCTAATCTTCCTGATGTTGTACAAGGCAAATCTGCAGGACCGGGTTTTTTTGCAACATGATCTGTGAAGGTTAGACAATCATCCATCACCACTCCAAGGTTTCTGGCTGTCCTGGAAGGAGTGATGGTTGAAGACCCAAGCTGAACTGAAAGGTTGTGATGAAGTGTTGGGTTGGCACCAATCACAAGCAGTTCTGTTTTTGCAAGGTTGAGTTGAAGGTGGTGGTCCTTCATCCAGGCAGAAATGGCTGTCAGGCAGGCTGCAATGCGACCAGCAACCGTCGGATCATCTGGTTGGAATGAGAGGTAGAGTTGTGTGTCATCAGCGTAACAGTGATAGGAGAAACCATGATCCTGAATGACCGATCCTAGTGATGATGTGTAGATGGAGAAGAAGTGGTCCAAGCACAGAGCCCTGAGGTACCCCAGTAGCAAGATGATGTGACTTGGACACCTCACCTCTCCAAGATACCCTGAAGGACCTACCTGAGAGGTAAGACTCGAACCACTGGAGTGCGGTTCCCGAGATGCCCTTCGACATGAGTGTTGACAGGAGGATCTGGTGGTTCACTGTGTCAAAAGCAGCAGACAGATCCAGCAAGATGAGTACTGATGATTTTGAAGATGCTCGTGCCAGTCTCAGGGCTTCAGTGACTGAGAGCAGGGCAGTCTCAGTTGAGTGGCCACTCTTGAAGCCAGACTGGTGGTTGTCAAGGAGGTTGTTCTGTGTGAGATAATTAGACAGTTGGTTGATACAGCTCTCTCAAGTGTCTTAGAAATAAAGGAAGAAGGGATACTGGTCTGTAGTTTTCTAAATGTGCTGGATTCAGAGTGGGTTTCTTAAGCAGTGGGGTAATCCTAGCCTGCTTAAAAGCTGTGGGAAATGTTCCAGTGTGGAGGGGAAATTGATTATGTGAGTGAGTGCAGGTAGAATTGAGGAGGAGATGGCCTGAAGAAGATGAGTGGGGATAGGGTCAAGCGGACAGGTAGTGGGTGATTGGAAATGATGAGTTTGGAAACATCTGCCTCAGATAGCATGGAGAAGGAGGGGAGAGTTTTGTGTGTTTTCAATTAAGATGTTATCATGTGTGGTGTGAGAATTGGCTGCTGATGGTTGTTATTTTATGTGTGAAGAAAGTGGCAAAGTCATCAGCTGTAAGAGTTGATGTGGAAGGGAGAGGAGGAGGGCAAAGAAGAGAAGAGAAGGTTTTGAAAAGTGTGCGGGAGTCATTTGAGTTGTTAATTTTAGTGTGATAGTAAGAGGTTTTAGCATTGGAGACATTAGTAGAGAAAGAAGAAGGAGTGACTGATATAAGCTAAGGTCAGTAGGATTTTTAGATTTGCGCCACTTCCTCTCTGCAGCCCTGAGTCTAGACCGATGCTCACGGAGAACATCAGAGAGCCAGGGGGCAGAGGGGGTGGCGCGGGCTGGTCTGGTTAAAAGGGGGCAGAAATCATCTAAGCAAGATGTTAGAGTGGTGCAAAGAGTGTCAGTAGCAGTGTTAGTGTCAATGATGAGAATTGGTTAGCGGAGGAAGAGTGGATGAGACCGAAGAGGACAGGTGAGATGGTGAGAGGGAGCGTAGGTTTCGTCGAAAGGTGACATGTGGTGGAGTGTGTGTTGAGTTGGGGGTCAGGTTGAGTGAGAAAGTAATGAGAAAGTGGTCTGAGGGTGTGTAGTGGAGTAACCAGTGTATTGTCGGTGGAGCCACAGCGTGTGTAGATGAGGTCCAATTGGTTATCTGACTTGTGGGTAGCTGAGGTGGCCACTCGCTTGAGATCAAATGAGGCAAGCAGCGTGTGGAAGTCAGCAGCCTGAGGTTTGTCTAGGTGGATGTTGAAATCACCAAGTACTAGCAGAGGAGTGCCATCCTCAGGGAAGGATGAGAGTAACACATCCAACTCCTCCAAGAAGTTACCTAGCTGACCTGGGGGACGGTAAACAACTACAACATGGATTTTAGTAGGGTAGGTGATGGTAATTGAATGTGATTCAAATGAGACATTGTCAGAGAGAGATGGTAAAGGATTGAACTTCCATTCATTGGACACAAGCAAACCAGTACCACCACCCCTCCCAATCTGGCGTGGAGTGTGAGAGAAAGTGAAATTAGAGGAGAGGGCTGCTGGTGTGGCAGTGTCCTCTGGTTTGATCCATGTCTCAGTCAGAGCCATGAGGTACGTGGTACATGTGGGAGCTCTCAGAAAACTACCAGCTTACAAGCTGTAATTACGATCTCTACGAGGACGTGAACGCTTTTTACAAGCTAGAATCTGGTAACTACAGGAATTACAAGGCCGCGTGAACGCACCTTTAGTCCTCCTTGCTGGAGTGTGACGTGATTTGATGTGCAGGTGTGATGGATCACGTACAAACCAATAGGGTGTCAGAATGGTATATGTTTTATCTTCTCATCCAACCACAATCAAATTCACTCTATCCGGATGGCGCGATTTATCTGGATAGTTTTTTTTTTTTTTTTTTTTTTAAAGCCGGAATGAAAACAAGCCGAAATGAAATAAGAGTAACGAGGCTATTTTTAAAATGTAAGGAGTAGAAAGTACAGATAATTGCGTGAAAATGTAAGGAGTAGAAGTAAAAAGTAAGCTGAAAAATAATTACTCCAGTAAAGTATAGATACCCGAAATTTCTACTTAAGTAAGGTAACGAAGTATTTGTACTTTGTTACTTGACACCTCTGACTGTATTCAGCACAAACTAGGCTACAATAATATGTGAGGAACATGTATGTACATGTTTTTGTATTTTGAAGGAATAAGTTTATGCGTGGTTATTGAAAAAACAAAAACTTAAGTCACTGAAATAAGGCCAAAAAAAGTATATTAAATCTGTGTTCACAAGACTTTTGGGGTATTGGAGGTTGTAGACTAGAGTTTTTGCTTCAGAATTATGTAAAAATTATGCTGCCTACTCCTTCATATAAAACAATATATTGATTTAGTTTTTGTAAGACACTTTTTGTCAAGAAACACAGTATGCGTGGGGGCGTGAATCTGCATGCATAATGGGCCATTTACACCTGAGAAGACAAAGGAATCACATAGTAATGATCTGAAATGACTTGCATATTAATGAGGCCTTTCAGTCAGGTAGGCTGTGAAAAAAAACCCTCTGTAATAATGTTTCAGCTCATCATAAACAGCAATACTGTGAAATAATATTACAATTTAAATAATGGTATTCTATTATATCTTTAAAATATAATGTATTTCTGTGGTGCAAAGTGTCTGAACAATTATGTTACCTCTGTGGCATTTCATATAGGCTTTTAGCTTAAAAGCATGCACATTTGGAGAAATATTGATGGATTCTTATATATTTGTCAATTTTCTATACTGAGAAGTAATATTTATTGTCATCAATATGAGTGCTGGATACTGTGTTTTCAATTCATACTTGCAGCCGGAGGGCACTCTTCACACCTTTAGTCCACAAATTCATAATATAAAGAAGAAAAGGAACTAGGAACTAACGGCATGTCTTCTAGAGATCGCTAACCATTGCTTTAACATCCAAATAAATACTTTTCAAGACAATAAATACACGATTGAGACGATGAATGCATGTATTGCCTCTGAATTTGCGTCTGAATAGCGCTGGCTCCGTGGGCGTGGCCGCATTAGTGGATAATGAGCTGAACCACGGATTTCTGACATGGCTCTCTTTTCATACAGATTACATAAACACAGGATGTTTGTTTTCGATTTGACTTACATGATTTAAACCTGACATTTCAACATTTCTTTAGACGTAAATGTCATTTTTTTGTCATTAGTATTCATAAGTTACAGTTCATTTTCTGAGAACTATCAGATTGGACTTCGTTCAGAGGGAGAGGAGAGATCACGCATCATGTTGGTTTTCTTTATTTTACAAAAAGCACAACATTGTGTTTTTACTCTGAGTGTACACAAATAAAAGATATTCTATAGTTTCAATTGATATATTACTTATGTCTCTATGACAAGAAATGACGGAGTATTTTAAGTCTGTTTTGCTGCAATGTGAAAAAAAACCCTGCAAAACGCGCCGGCGCGTTTTCAGACCTCAGGGAGTTAAAATGACTTAAAACATTGATTACTGCCTCATTGTTTTAATGAAAGTAACAAAAGCAAGTTATTTTATTTTATGGTTTTTAAACACTGAAAAATACATAATACAATACATAATGTAATACATATTATATCAAAAGCCTGCAGCTAGATGATGGTTGTTGTTACACTTCTTGCTGTTGTTTTTACAGCAGATCAAATCCTTTTTTCATATTGGCCAAACAACATTTAATTCAAATTTAAATTAATTCAATTCTATTCTACTGATTCTGAAGACCTTGAGAAGCTCAGGAGTGTTTGACCAGAGCAAGATTTGAGGAACCCTGGATTTTAGGATAATCTAAGAAGAGACCGATCTCAGAACAAACAAACACAGTCTGAAGGCTTTAGATTTATTCTTGTGGAAATCTGAGACAAAAACAGTCAAACAGAGAGACTCACCTGAACAACGGCCGTTTCCAGCTGTGATTCCTCCAGATCTTCTTCTATCAGGAATCAAACCTCAGCGTGGATCAGCTGTGTCTCATCAATCACATTACAGCATCAACTCTGAGCAGCTACTTCATTTCAACAAGTACTGACTCGACGAGTGCTAAAAGAGTGCGTACTTTATAGCCTGATCACGTTAAGAGTGAATGTGATCATCATCGTTCATCACGTGACCTACGGCATTATCACAACAACTTAAAAGATATGAGTGACAGGTTTAATTCATCTATCTGTAAATATCTTGATATTGATTCAACTAAGAATTATTCAAAGATATTTAACCATGTCGTTGTTCTTGCTGAAGCTCAAACGTGATGCGTAACACGAGAATGAATCTCATTGGTTCTTGAAGCTCAAACGTGATGTGTAACACAGAATGAATCTCATTGGTTCTTGAAGCTCAAACGTGATGCGCAACACGAGAATGAATCTCATTGGTTCTCACGTCAAGCGAACATGCTTGAGCTTCAGTTCACCACATCTGAATGTTTATCTGTGAATGAAAGCTTAAATTCAGTCTGTTCATCAAATAAAGTGATCCAGTCTCTTCACAAAATTTGGACTAAATCACTGAGTTTATATGGATGAGTTTTATGATTAGTTTTATGTTTTATATTAGTTTAGTTTGATGATCGTTTTGAAGCATCAAAGTGGTAGTTGCGTGGACTGTCAATGGAGGGACAGAAATCTCTCAGATTTCATTAAAATATCTTCATTTGTGTTTCGAAGATGAACAAGTCTGTCAGGTTTGGAACGACATGATGCGAGTAAATGACAGAATTTCATTTTTGGGTGAACAAACTCTTTAAGGCCTATTCACAGCGCACTGACAGACGCCGACCATAACAAAATGATCCTGTGTCACTTTTCGGATGCAAAACTCGTCAACTGTCTGTCGGTGTTTGTGGGCGGGGGGAATGAAAATCCAATCACTGGTTTCCGAAGAAACCAGAGATGGTTGTGCACTGTCCATCCATTCAGCTGGCCGTTCCACATCTATGTGGCTGTAGATTCAAAAATGCTGTCACTAATTCTCCCCTTCCATCCTAGGAAATTAAAATAAAGACCCAGAAGATAAAGACACCCAAAGTATATATGGTTAAAAGATGGATGTATTACAAGTGTCCTAAGAAGGAATACTTGTACTTCACTCCAAAATCTGTGTACGTACTTCGCTCCAAAGTCTGTATGTGTCCTTACAAATACCGATTAAAAAATAAAAATATAGGATATCTATAAATAAATAATCAGTGCCCTGATATATGAATGTTTTTATCCCCATGAACTTTTTAAACAATAGATGAGTATATTTGATAAATGTATGTATATTTATATGTATGTATATTTATGAAAAAGCATGTTAGGGTAATCAGACCCAGGGTTGGTGTCTGTTGGGCTATTTTTTACCAGGGTTATTTGAAATCAGGCTATTTTTAACAGGGCTATTTAAAATCGGGTAAATAGAAAAGGGGTTTAAAATCATATTTGGATACAAATGGTTAGATTTTGAGTTCTGGGGGTGTGTAGAATAGATATTGAACTTAAAAGGGTAGTATCGGTTAGGTGTAAGGGAAAGGGTCAGGGTCAGTCATAAATTAAATATTCTCCAGGTTTACTATGGTTAGGGTTAGGTTTATGTAAAGTCTAACAACCGAATTCCAAAGTATTCGGATGTAGTTGTGCACTGTCCTAACGCACAGCTGGCCGCTCCACATATATGAACCCCAAAGTACACTAAATAGGCCAACACTCCCACATAGGAAGGCAATATTCACCAGAAATGTTGATTTAGTGGTGTGAAAAATAATCGAGCGGGCTAGGTTAGCCAGGGCTCGGCCAGCCAGGGCTAGGCTAACTGGGGCTCGTCCCAAAAGGGCTATTTTGTGCAAAATCGGTTAGATTTAGGGTTCAGGTGAGTGTAAGGGGCATCTTTCGAATTAGAGTGCTTATATATGTGGCTCTACAACATCACCCACACCAATGATGGAGGCCATTTTGGGTTGTCCTGCCCTGTATGGGTGCAGTGAACAACAAAATAAAAAAATGAAAGCACTTTTTAAATATAAATATTGCTCTTCGACATCATCCACGCACAAAATGATGGAGGCTTCACACTCATAGCATATATTTGCTGAGTAATACATATACTTATTTTTTTGCTGTGTCATTCAGGCTTATCGCGACGTTTCGGAGTTCTATTTTCCTTCTTCAGGCTAACCAGAATGACAAAAATCTAGATCCCCACAGAGCTTTTATAGGCAAGGTTTATGTGAAGTCCAATAATCGAGCTCCAGAGGAGCCCGAATATGGTTGTGCACTGTCCATTCTATCAACTGGCCGCTCCACACGCACAAGAAACCGAGAATCAGGAATGCCCGCATCGATAGCCCACTGTCCACTCTCCGGTCCACCATACAACAAAGATGATCATGCCACATATATAAGAAGGAAAAAAAGGAAGAGGGATAATCTCCACCTCTGAAGAGATCCTGTATAGATGTAAATTAATATTTGTGAAGAAAATAGAAAGGAAAGGATAGTTATATTACAGTAACTCCTTGAGGAGTTAACTGTACTTCACTCCATTTGTATTTTGAAGAAGGTGGTCTACTAGTAAGTCACAAGTTTTTAAACCCCCATGAACCGTTTTTAATTTTTTATATAACCACACCTTAGGTTTTTTTAGGAAAAAAGGGGGGGGGGGGAAAGGGTTATATATCCGTAGTATATATACTGATTATACCCATTATGTTGGGGTAAAAACCAAAAAAGAGTTATGAAAATCAGGGTTTACGGTATACGGGTTGTACCGTAGAGAAAACCAAAAGGAAAAAATGATAAGATAGGATGAATAAAATGATAGGAAAGGATAGTAGTTTTACAGCAACTCTGTATGGAATTAACTGTACTTCACTCCAGATTAGAAAAAGGGACACTGTCAGTTTGAAGCCCTCTATTCTGTGCAGTTTTTAATCCCCATGAACTTTTTTAATGTATTTATTTATTTTTTATTTATCATCATTTTTAAGGTTTATGATATATTAATAAAAGAGTCATAATGAATAATATATGTTTTTATAAAGTGATATAATAATCATGTTGGGGTAAAAACCATGCGGGTTGTCGAGACCAGGCTATATTCGTATCTTTGTGCGGCAGAGGTAAAAATCATAAGGGGTGAAGCAAAACCAAAAGATACTGACTTTTTTTTTTTAGGGAGAGGAGCGGGCTAGCCATATAAGGGTCATTGCTCCACAATGGTTAGGTTTAAGGAGCGGGCTAGCCATATAAGGGTCATTGCTCCAGTCCACGAGGAGTCATATAAGGGTCATTGCTCCAGGTAGGGTTAGGTTAGGTTAGGTTTATGTAAAGTCTAACAACCGAATTCCAAGAATTCGGATGTAGTGTGCACTGTCCTAACGCACAGCTGGCCGCTCCACATATATGAACCCCAAAGTACACTAAATAGGCCAACACTCCCACATAGGAAGGCAATATTCACCAGAAATGTCGATTTAGTGGTGTGAAAAATAATCGAGCGGGCTAGGTTCGCCAGGGCTCGGCTAGCCAGGGCTAGGCTAACTGGGGCTCGTCCCAAAAGGGCTATTTTGTGCAAAATCGGTTAGGTTTAGGGTTCAGGTGAGTGTAAGGGGCATCTTTCGAATTAGAGTGCTTATATATGTGGCTCTACAACATCACCCACACCAATGATGGAGGCCATTTTGGGTTGTCCTGCCCTGTATGGGTGCAGTGAACAACAAAATAAAAAAATGAAAGCACTTTTTAAATATAAATATTGCTCTTCGACATCATCCACGCACAAAATGATGGAGGCTTCACACTCATAGCATATATTTGCTGAGTGATACATATAATTATTTTTTGCTGTGTCATTCAGGCTTATCGCGACGTTTCGGAGTTCTATTTTCCTTCTTCAGGCTAACCAGAATGACAAAAATCTAGATCCCCACAGAGCTTTATAGGCAATGGGGGCGGGGCCCCCTACACTTTCACCGAACCCAATTCGGCGCTTGTATGGCGCTTCATAAATGATTTTACACAAAAATGCATGATGTTATTATGCTTAAAAATTTAACCCAACACTGCAGGACATTTGCTGGTAAGTATGCACTTCACAATGTACAAGCAAGCACCCAGATAGCACACTTCAGCACAAATACACATGGTCCAGAGTACGTTGGCACGGGCGGTAATTAGGTTTATGTAAATCTAACAACCGAATTCCAAAGAATTCGGATGTAGTTGTGCACTGTCCTAACGCACAGCTGGCCGCTCCACATATATGAACCCCAAAGTACACTAAATAGGCCAACACCCACATAGGAAGGCAATATTCACCAGAAATGTCGATTTAGTGGTGTGAAAAATAATCGAGCGGGCTAGGTTCGCCAGGGCTCGGCTAGCCAGGGCTAGGCTAACTGGGGCTCGTCCCAAAAGGGCTATTTTGTGCAAAATCGGTTAGGTTTAGGGTTCAGGTGAGTGTAAGGGGCATCTTTCGAATTAGAGTGCTTATATATGTGGCTCTACAACATCACCCACACCAATGATGGAGGCCATTTTGGGTTGTCCTGCCCTGTATGGGTGCAGTGAACAACAAAATAAAAAATGAAAGCACTTTTTAAATATAAATATTGCTCTTCGACATCATCCACGCACAAAATGATGGAGGCTTCACACTCATAGCATATATTTGCTGAGTGATACATATAATTATTTTTTTGCTGTGTCATTCAGGCTTATCGCGACGTTTCGGAGTTCTATTTTCCTTCTTCAGGCTAACCAGAATGACAAAAATCTAGATCCCCACAGAGCTTTTATAGGCAATGGGGGCGGGGCCCCCTACACTTTCACCGAACCCAATTCGGCGCTTGTATGGCGCTTCATAAATGATTTTACACAAAAATGCATGATGTTATTATGCTTAAAAATTAACCCAACACTGCAGGACATTTGCTGGTAAGTATGCACTTCACAATGTACAAGCAAGCACCCAGATAGCACACTTCAGCACAAATACACATGGTCCAGAGTACGTTGGCACGGGCGGTAATTAGGTTTATGTAAATCTAACAACCGAATTCCAAAGAATTCGGATGTAGTTGTGCACTGTCCTAACGCACAGCTGGCCGCTCCCATATATGAACCCCAAAGTACACTAAATAGGCCAACACTCCCACATAGGAAGGCAATATTCACCAGAAATGTCGATTTAGTGGTGTGAAAAATAATCGAGCGGCTAGGTTCGCCAGGGCTCGGCTAGCCAGGGCTAGGCTAACAGGGAATGCCACCCCCCTGCACTGTAGGTCTTCGGAATTTTGCGCTCTCGCACCACCATTGCACCTAGAGATCTGAAATCCCTATTTCGCATCTAGCTTATGGCATGCCACAAATATTCAATTTTATTCACACCACAAACCACAATCCAGCTGATCAAGTTTCCTCACTTGTAACACCAACCCCCCCCAACCACACCACACCCGAACCCCCCCCCCCCACAACACCCAACTTGCACACCACACGTAAAATCTAACAACCGAATTCCAAAGAATTCGGATGTAGTTGTGCACTGTCCTAACGCACAGCTGGCCGCTCCACATATATGAACCCCAAAGTACACTAAATAGGCCAACACCCACATAGGAAGGCAATATTCACCAGAAATGTCGATTTAGTGGTGTGAAAAATAATCGAGCGGGCTAGGTTCGCCAGGGCTCGGCTAGCCAGGGCTAGGCTAACTGGGGCTCGTCCCAAAAGGGCTATTTTGTGCAAAATCGGTTAGGTTTAGGGTTCAGGTGAGTGTAAGGGGCATTTCGAATTAGAGTGCTTATATATGTGGCTCTACAACATCACCCACACCAATGATGGAGGCCATTTTGGGTTGTCCTGCCCTGTATGGGTGCAGTGAACAACAAAATAAAAATGAAAGCACTTTTTAAATATAAATATTGCTCTTCGACATCATCCACGCACAAAATGATGGAGGCTTCACACTCATAGCATATATTTGCTGAGTGATACATATAATTATTTTTTTGCTGTGTCATTCAGGCTTATCGCGACGTTTCGGAGTTCTATTTTCCTTCTTCAGGCTAACCAGAATGACAAAAATCTAGATCCCCACAGAGCTTTTATAGGCAATGGGGGCGGGGCCCCCTACACTTTCACCGAACCCAATTCGGCGCTTGTATGGCGCTTCATAAATGATTTTACACAAAAATGCATGATGTTATTATGCTTAAAAATTTAACCCAACACTGCAGGACATTTGCTGGTAAGTATGCACTTCACAATGTACAAGCAAGCACCCAGATAGCACACTTCAGCACAAATACACATGGTCCAGAGTACGTTGGCACGGTAATTAGGTTTATGTAAAATCTAACAACCGAATTCCAAAGAATTCGGATGTAGTGTGCACTGTCCTACGCACAGCTGGCCGCTCCACATATATGAACCCCAAAGTACACTAAATAGGCCAACACTCCCACATAGGAAGGCAATATTCACCAGAAATGTCGATTTAGTGGTGTGAAAAATAATCGAGCGGGCTAGGTTCGCCAGGGCTCGGCTAGCCAGGGCTAGGCTAACTGGGGCTCGTCCCAAAAGGGCTATTTTGTGCAAAATCGGTTAGGTTTAGGGTTCAGGTGAGTGTAAGGGGCATCTTTCGAATTAGAGTGCTTATATATGTGGCTCTACAACATCACCCACACCAATGATGGAGGCCATTTTGGGTTGTCCTGCCCTGTATGGGTGCAGTGAACAACAAAATAAAAAAATGAAAGCACTTTTTAAATATAAATATTGCTCTTCGACATCATCCACGCACAAAATGATGGAGGCTTCACACTCATAGCATATATTTGCTGAGTAATACATATAATTATTTTTTGCTGTGTCATTCAGGCTTATCGCGACGTTTCGGAGTTCTATTTTCCTTCTTCAGGCTAACCAGAATGACAAAAATCTAGATCCCCACAGAGCTTTTATAGGCAATGGGGGCGGGCCCCCTACACTTTCACCGAACCCAATTCGGCGCTTGTATGGCGCTTCATAAATGATTTTACACAAAAATGCATGATGTTATTATGCTTAAAAATTTAACCCAACACTGCAGGACATTTGCTGGTAAGTATGCACTTCACAATGTACAAGCAAGCACCCAGATAGCACACTTCAGCACAAATACACATGGTCCAGAGTACGTTGGCACGGGCGGTAATTAGGTTTATGTAAAATCTAACAACCGAATTCCAAAGAATTCGGATGTAGTTGTGCACTGTCCTAACGCACAGCTGGCGCTCCACATATATGAACCCAAAGTACACTAAATAGGCCAACACTCCCACATAGGAAGGCAATATTCACCAGAAATGTCGATTTAGTGGTGTGAAAAATAATCGAGCGGGCTAGGTTCGCCAGGGCTCGGCTAGCCAGGGCTAGGCTAACTGGGGCTCGTCCCAAAAGGGCTATTTTGTGCAAAATCGGTTAGGTTTAGGGTTCAGGTGAGTGTAAGGGGCATCTTTCGAATTAGAGTGCTTATATATGTGGCTCTACAACATCACCCACACCAATGATGGAGGCCATTTTGGGTTGTCCTGCCCTGTATGGGTGCAGTGAACAACAAAATAAAAAAATGAAAGCACTTTTTAAATATAAATATTGCTCTTCGACATCATCCACGCACAAAATGATGGAGGCTTCACACTCATAGCATATATTTGCTGAGTAATACATATAATTATTTTTTTGCTGTGTCATTCAGGCTTATCGCGACGTTTCGGAGTTTCTATTTTCCTTCTTCAGGCTAACCAGAATGACAAAAATCTAGATCCCCACAGAGCTTTTATAGGCAATGGGGGCGGGGCCCCCTACACTTTCACCGAACCCAATTCGGCGCTTGTATGGCGCTTCATAAATGATTTTACACAAAAATGCATGATGTTATTATGCTTAAAAATTTAACCCAACACTGCAGGACATTTGCTGGTAAGTATGCACTTCACAATGTACAAGCAAGCACCCAGATAGCACACTTCAGCACAAATACACATGGTCCAGAGTACGTTGGCACGGGCGGTAAATTAGGTTTATGTAAAATAACAACCGAATTCCAAAGAATTCGGATGTAGTTGTGCACTGTCCTAACGCACAGCTGGCCGCTCCACATATATGAACCCCAAAGTACACTAAATAGGCCAACACTCCCACATAGGAAGGCAATATTCACCAGAAATGTCGATTTAGTGGTGTGAAAAATAATCGAGCGGGCTAGGTTCGCCAGGGCTCGGCTAGCCAGGGCTAGGCTAACTGGGGCTCGTCCCAAAAGGGCTATTTTGTGCAAAATCGGTTAGGTTTAGGGTTCAGGTGAGTGTAAGGGGCATCTTTCGAATTAGAGTGCTATATATGTGGCTCTACAACATCACCCACACCAATGATGGAGGCCATTTTGGGTTGTGCCCTGTATGGGTGCAGTGAACAACAAAATAAAAAATGAAAGCACTTTTTAAATATAATATTGCTCTTCGACATCATCCACGCACAAAAATGATGGAGGCTTCACACTCATAGCATATATTTTGCTGAGTAATACATATAATTATTTTTTGCTGTGTCATTCAGGCTTATCGCGACGTTTCGGAGTTCTATTTTCCTTCTTCAGGCTAACCAGAATGACAAAAATCTAGATCCCCACAGAGCTTATAGGCAATGGGGGCGGGGCCCCTACACTTTCACCGAACCCAATTCGGCGCTTGTATGCGCTTCATAAATGATTTTACACAAAAATGCATGATGTTATTATGCTTAAAAATTTAACCCAACACTGCAGGACATTTGCTGGTAAGTATGCACTTCACAATGTACAAGCAAGCACCCAGATAGCACACTTCAGCACAAATACACATGGTCCAGAGTACGTTGGCACGGGCGGTAATTAGGTTTATGTAAAATCTAACAACCGAATTCCAAAGAATTCGGATGTAGTTGTGCACTGTCCTAACGCACAGCTGGCCGCTCCACATATATGAACCCCAAAGTACACTAAATAGGCCAACACTCCCACATAGGAAGGCAATATTCACCAGAAATGTCGATTAGTGGTGTGAAAAATAATCGAGCGGGCTAGGTTCGCCAGGGCTCGGCTAGCCAGGGCTAGGCTAACTGGGGCTCGTCCCAAAAGGGCTATTTTGTGCAAAATCGGTTAGGTTTAGGGTTCAGGTGAGTGTAAGGGGCATCTTTCGAAATTAGAGTGCTATATATGTGGCTCTACAACATCACCCACACCAATGATGGAGGCCATTTTGGGTTGTCCTGCCCTGTATGGGTGCAGTGAACAACAAATAAAAAAATGAAAGCACTTTTTAAATATAAATATTGCTCTTCGACATCATCCACGCACAAAATGATGGAGGCTTCACACTCATAGCATATATTTGCTGAGTAATACATATAATTATTTTTTTGCTGTGTCATTCAGGCTTATCGCGACGTTTCGGAGTTCTATTTTCCTTCTTCAGGCTAACCAGAATGACAAAAATCTAGATCCCCACAGAGCTTTTATAGGCAATGGGGGCGGGGCCCCCTACACTTTCACCGAACCCAATTCGGCGCTTGTATGGCGCTTCATAAATGATTTTACACAAAAATGCATGATGTTATTATGCTTAAAAATTTAACCCAACACTGCAGGACATTTGCTGGTAAGTATGCACTTCACAATGTACAAGCAAGCACCCAGATAGCACACTTCAGCACAAATACACATGGTCCAGAGTACGTTGGCACGGGCGGTAATTAGGTTTATGTAAAATCTAACAACCGAATTCCAAAGAATTCGGATGTAGTTGTGCACTGTCCTAACGCACAGCTGGCCGCTCCACATATATGAACCCCAAAGTACACTAAATAGGCCAACACTCCCACATAGGAAGGCAATATTCACCAGAAATCGATTTAGTGGTGTGAAAAATAATCGAGCGGGCTAGGTTCGCCAGGGCTCGGCTAGCCAGGGCTAGGCTAACTGGGGCTCGTCCCAAAAGGGCTATTTTGTGCAAAATCGGTTAGGTTTAGGGTTCAGGTGAGTGTAAGGGGCTTTCGAATTAGAGTGCTTATATGTGGCTCTACAACATCACCCACACCAATGATGGAGGCCATTTTGGGTTGTCCTGCCCTGTATGGGTGCAGTGAACAACAAAATAAAAAATGAAAGCACTTTTTAAATATAAATATTGCTCTTCGACATCATCCACGCACAAAATGATGGAGGCTTCACACTCATAGCATATATTTGCTGAGTGATACATATAATTATTTTTTTGCTGTGTCATTCAGGCTTATCGCGACGTTTCGGAGTTCTATTTTCCTTCTTCAGGCTAACCAGAATGACAAAAATCTAGATCCCCACAGAGCTTTTATAGGCAATGGGGCGGGGCCCCCTACACTTTCACCGAACCCAATTCGGCGCTTGTATGGCGCTTCATAAATGATTTTACACAAAAATGCATGATGTTATTATGCTTAAAAATTAACCCAACACTGCAGGACATTTGCTGGTAAGTATGCACTTCACAATGTACAAGCAAGCACCCAGATAGCACACTTCAGCACAAATACACATGGTCCAGAGTACGTTGGCACGGGCGGTAATTAGGTTTATGTAAAATCTAACAACCGAATTCCAAAGAATTCGGATGTAGTTGTGCACTGTCCTAACGCACAGCTGGCCGCTCCACATATATGAACCCCAAAGTACACTAAATAGGCCAACACTCCCACATAGGAAGGCAATATTCACCAGAAATGTCGATTTAGTGGTGTGAAAAATAATCGAGCGGGCTAGGTTCGCCAGGGCTCGGCTAGCCAGGGCTAGGCTAACTGGGGCTCGTCCCAAAAGGGCTATTTTGTGCAAAATCGGTTAGGTTTAGGGTTCAGGTGAGGTAAGGGGCATCTTTCGAATTAGAGTGCTTTATATATGGCTCTACAACATCACCCACACCAATGATGGAGGCCATTTTGGGTTGTCCTGCCCTGTATGGGTGCAGTGAACAACAAAATAAAAAAATGAAAGCACTTTTTAAATATAAATATTGCTCTTCGACATCATCCACGCAAAAATGATGGAGGCTTCACACTCATAGCATATATTTGCTGAGTGATACATATAATTATTTTTTGCTGTGTCATTCAGGCTTATCGCGACGTTTCGGAGTTCTATTTTCCTTCTTCAGGCTAACCAGAATGACAAAAATCTAGATCCCCACAGAGCTTTTATAGGCAATGGGGGCGGGGCCCCCTACACTTTCACCGAACCCAATTCGGCGCTTGTATGGCGCTTCATAAATGATTTTACACAAAAATGCATGATGTTATTATGCTTAAAAATTTAACCCAACACTGCAGGACATTTGCTGGTAAGTATGCACTTCACAATGTACAAGCAAGCACCCAGATAGCACACTTCAGCACAAATACACATGGTCCAGAGTACGTTGGCACGGGCGGTAATTAGGTTTATGTAAAATCTAACAACCGAATTCCAAAGAATTCGGATGTAGTTGTGCACTGTCCTAACGCACAGCTGGCCGCTCCACATATATGAACCCCAAAGTACACTAAATAGGCCAACACTCCCACATAGGAAGGCAATATTCACCAGAAATGTCGATTTAGTGGTGTGAAAAATAATCGAGGGCTAGGTTCGCCAGGGCTCGGCTAGCCAGGGCTAGGCTAACTGGGGCTCGTCCCAAAAGGGCTATTTTGTGCAAAATCGGTTAGGTTTAGGGTTCAGGTGAGTGTAAGGGGCATCTTTCGAATTAGAGTGCTTATATATGTGGCTCTACAACATCACCCACACCAATGATGGAGGCCATTTTGGGTTGTCCTGCCCTGTATGGGTGCAGTGAACAACAAAATAAAAAAATGAAAGCACTTTTTAAATATAAATATTGCTCTTCGACATCATCCACGCACAAAATGATGGAGGCTTCACACTCATAGCATATATTTGCTGAGTGACATATAATTATTTTTTGCTGTGTCATTCAGGCTTATCGCGACGTTTCGGAGTTCTATTTTCCTTCTTCAGGCTAACCAGAATGACAAAATCTAGATCCCCACAGAGCTTTTATAGGCAATGGGGGCGGGGCCCCCTACACTTTCACCGAACCCAATTCGGCGCTTGTATGGCGCTTCATAAATGATTTTACACAAAAATGCATGATGTTATTATGCTTAAAAATTAACCCAACACTGCAGGACATTTGCTGGTAAGTATGCACTTCACAATGTACAAGCAAGCACCCAGATAGCACACTTCAGCACAAA